>NW_011627161.1:2068288-2175924 GCF_000204515.1 Acromyrmex echinatior
AGCAAAAAAACCAAACGATGAATCTCGAAAAAGAAATATTCGAGATTCATCGTTTGGTTTTTTTGCTGTAAAACAGGTAATGATTCTTTTTCTTTATATTCTGACTAGAAGATTTTAATATATACAATTTTATTTAGAATCAGGAAATTCTTGTTCTACACTTTTCTTGATATGACAATTGACCGTGTAACATTACTGCATGAAGCATCTTCACATACAAAAGAACATGTTTATTTAATTACAACTCTCGACTGTTGAATTTAATGTCAACTAGATGTAACTCTGCGTTTTAAGAATATTATTGAATTACTGAAGATAGCCAGATTGTGGCCGAAACGTTTAATGTTTTAATGAATGTAATAATAATTAAATATCACAAACTATAACTTGTGCTGTGGTTTTTTATGCTCTTATTTTTTATATGTGTTAATATTAGAACCACGTTAGTTTCAAAACATTTTTTTTTTTCAACTACACCTCATATTTTCTTGCAAGAAATATTTTTTAAATATGCTTGTTTCAAAATTTCTTGCATTTAAAAACATGTCTCGTATATGCAGGAAGAATTATTAACATCATAAATTATATGCTCTAAAGAAATATACGTATATAGGAAGTGCAAAAATGGTTGGACGAAAGCAAGGATGGCTGCATCTACTTTTCATTCGGTTCTATGGTGAGGATTGAAACTTTTTCTAAGGAACTGTTGCAACAAATTTATGCATCTTTCGAGAAAATCGCACCGGTTCGTGTATTGATGAAAATCGTGAAAAAGGAAGAGCTATTACCAGGCTTACCGAAAAATGTCATGACACAATCATGGTTCCCGCAGATCGCCGTTCTCAGTACGTAATTATCAACTGGTCACACATCAGAGCATAAAATAACTTTCGTTTCGTCATATAATTATTTTTACAATTATTTTCAATATAAAAAGTTCATTCAAGGATTTGCATATTACAGCAATAAAATATTTATACATAAATTGAGTATCTCCAAAAATCGCTCTCCGTATTTTCTCATGATAGAAATTTTTCTAATTGGGTTGACTTTATAATATATTTGAAAAGTCGAGAAGAATGCATTTGTAAAATAAATAATTTTGAAATTTAATTAATTATATTAAACGGAAAATATTTTGTACAATTGGAAAAAAATGTACTACTTTCATTATATTCGGAAAAAAAATTTTGAACTAGTTCTAAAAATTGTTCAAGATAAAAATCACTAATTATAAAAATCACTAATAAATCCTAACAAGTTCCTAAAACTTGAAATAAATAAAAATCAAATAATTGGTTTTCTAGGAAGATATTCTACATCATCTTTTAAATCATTGTTATATCTATCACGGTGCAATTTTCAATCATTTTCAATCATATTTTCGCAATAAAGAAAAAATAGCATCACTATGAATTTCAGAGCATAAAAATACACGAGCTTTTATTACACATGGCGGGCTCCATTCGACTCAAGAAACAATCTATTGCGGAGTTCCTATGATTGGAATTCCTCTGTTTGGTGATCAGCGTGTCAACATTAAAAATTATGTCAATAAGAAGGTGGCTATTTCGTTGAATTCAATAAATAATGTTACTGAGGAGAACTTAACTTTGGCAATAAATAACATTCTGAAGGATTCCTCTTATCGGTAAGTGCTCAAAGACTATTAACATCGGAAAGCTTAAACATTGTACAGTTGTCTGTTAATTGTAATGTGTTCAACTGGGTTTAATGGAATCATAACATTGATCGCGAGAGAGATTGCAAATACAGGACGTACCTGTGCTGAATTCACAAGATATTACATTTAGTGATCGTGCAATAATAACGTTATAATTGTATCTTTTATACATATACTTACACACTAAACATAATCAATAGGAAATAGGAAATAAAGACCAATAAGGACCTGAATCTGTAATGCTTAAATAATTCAATGTGAATTTGTATATACTATATATGCACATGCATATATATACTATATTTGTAGTCATTTACTGTGCACCGAGTTAATTTTTCCGAACTTAAAAACGCAGGCTAAACTATTGAAATAATATCAACAATTAAATTTTTGATGCTTAATAGGCATCTGTTAAAAAGATTTTAATATGCTAGAAATCTGTATATATAAATAAATTTATTTATTGCGAAAATATTACCTCGAATCCGGATCTCTAGCATTCCGTGCGAGCGTCCTAAGCTTTTAGATCATTGAGGCTTTAATAATATTTTCGGAATAATCAGTATATGTATGGAAATAATTAGTTATATACGTTTTTTATTAAAGTTTTTTGCCTTTTTTATTTATTTTTGTATGTCTATTATATTTATAACTTCATTTATTACTTTCAGAAATAAAATTTTGTTTAAATAAAAATGTGATTTTACTATTGTTAGTGTTAATATGATAACATTGTGCAACAATCACAAGTTAAATGAACTTCAGAAGTCAAAATTCACTGCTTTAAATCTTATTAGCCATTTATTGATCCATAACCGGTTGCACCGTTCCATATCGCGGAATAAACAGAGCGTGTGCTCTCTATTGTAACCAAATCTTGCTTTACTCTCCAATGCATATCGTGAGTCAATTCTAATCAATTGGTATGTGCTTTAAATTCCACGTCCATTTTACCTGCACGAATCCATGAAATACGATTTATGCATAAAGGTTAAATAATAAGAGCAAACGCTTTAACCAGAACAGGATGGATGAAAAAAAAATAAGAAAAATGTAAAATCTATGTAAAAAATGTGCACTGTTACAGTTAAAAACAATTAAAATTTCACGATTCAGCGTCGAATGAAAACATGACGTGATTAAAAATATTGCTCATTACGAACTTTTGAGTTTTGTTATAATTAATTTCATCTGTAAATATCAACCCCGTTATATTGATCGTCAATAAATGCTTCTCTTCATTTCAGTGAAAATATCCAAAAACTGTCAAAACTGTTCCTCGATCGACCGATGAAGCCCTTGGATACAGCTATATTTTGGGTGGAATATGTAACGAAATTCAGAAACGTGCTTCAATCACCAGGAATTAAACTCAATTGGTGGCAACGGAATCTAGTAGACATTTACGTCTTTATATTCACCGTAATTAGTATAGTGTTTTATATCGCGCTATTTATTCTCCGAAAATTAATGAAACTCTTGTTTGGATCGCGGACTTGTGCAAAGAAGGACAATGCAGCAATGAAATTGAAGAAGAATAAGTGAACATGCGCGTCATACAAAATATTTTTCTCTATTTTGATAAATTCAACACCTTAGAGATCATTATCTCCTCGATATGTACAAAAAAATATTTCAAAACGATTATTAAAAACAATGTTCTTATTTCATGTTATACATAGTGTTTTAATAAAATATTTAGTTATATTTAGTAAATATATTGTATATATTTAAATTACAATTTGTATGTATATTTGTGGGCTTCAACACATGCACCAATATTCAAGCGTATAATGCCACAATTTCATTGTTACCATTTGTCAATGGACTTGTGTTAATAATAAACGAAACGTCTAATCTAGAAAAATCCGATATATTAATGTGCAATCACTATTAACCGATTAAGTACCGAGATAAAGCAAATAGACCTGATAAAGTACGCGACATGTCGCATTGCAAACAATAAAGAAGCATTGCATGTGTTTTCTGCACAATTTTACTCGCCATTTTTACTATTCGATATAGTCAATTTCACTTATTTTCAAACATGAAATACTTTACCCATCGGCGGCAGCGTCGTATTCGCGGCTTTCAGCTTCATGCATTCTTGCTCACGTTCCAACAGAATTCGACGAAGTTCCTCGTCGAGTAGCGTGCTACCCACCGTTGTGTTTCCCGGCATCTGTTCGGCAAACAACGCGTGGAATATTAATGAATTGCAGTCGCAAAAGTAAGATAAGTTATAAACGTCCGGTACACGTTACGGCATAATTTGACTCTGTAACGTACGGCTATTTAATATGCGTCACAATCTACAACTACGATAGAAACATGAATGTAGCTTTCGTTAATATTTTACGTTAAAACCTTTCCTAGAAAGAAAGTACTAAGAACATTATTATATCAAGATACTTTAATTTTATATATCATAATAAAAAAAAAATGAATTTGAACTTTGATAATAGATATTATCTCAAAACACCTCAATATAATATATTAGTTTCTAAAAATAGTTCCTTAAGCTTAAGATCGATTTTATACATCAAAAGCATTGGAATCTTCAGGAACATAAAATATGACAGAACTTTGCACAAAAAATATCTCTATATTGAAATTATAAAATTGACATTCCGCGCTTTATTGTCCCGAGCTACTTCTATATTTTCACTACATTCCAAATATTTTCTGCATTCGCGTTCGACTGTATTAGCTCCCGATATTTATCTCAACATCGACAATTTGTCGATTATTCGCTTCGAAAGTCATCGCTTCAATTTTATTGCGCAAAGCATGACTACAGTGAAACTTTGCAGAATGGATATAAATCGTCGCCGTTAGAGATTTCAACGCATTATTGAGGAAATCGTTTCATTGGACTACAATATGACCCGTAATAACTTTATTGCATAGAAATGAACGTTGTTGCATCCGGTCGAGGTGTCGCGACATGAAATAATGAAGCGGAACGTTTTATGACAAAGCCGCTTTACCGTGAACGCTAAGCGAAGAAGCTCTCGATTCTCTGCACAGTCTCGGGATATTCGCAAAATTTTGTCATACCAATGATCATTATACATTGTAGTTTAGATATTAATTATTCCTGAATATGCGTCAAAAGAAATCGTTTGTGACACAAACATTAATTTATGATAGAAAGTATATTTTTTAAATACGATTTTCTGTGAAACATACTTTTTATATATTGATATTAAAAAATTGAGATTATGTAAAATGCTCAAATTATAGTTACTTTAATTAACTTATATTAAAAAAAAATACTTATATAAAAAAATACAACGTCTGTGTGTGTGTGTGTGTGTGTGTGTGTGTGTGATATAAATTTTATGTATAATTCTTCTTTTATGTATAATCTATAAACTTTTGATTTTCATCTCATTTTCACAAGAATAAAATTCATATTGTACACGTAATTACTAGTATTGTTATAGCTTGAGGTGCACTCAACATAAAAACGAATTATTGGCACGCTTCAGGACGTCGTAAATAAGCGTGCAGTGCCCAGCTGACAGACGTTATCGGCTTTGCAATGCGTACATTTATTATCTAGTCAACAAAACTCCATTTATTCATTAATTAGTTAGTTGTACGGTAATGCCATGTATACCTGAATATCATATACGGATTACATTGCGAGCAGATCTCGATGAACAAAAACTCTTACTTATTTCCAACGAATAATTTATTTTATCAGAGTATAATCATTGACATATACAATTTCATACATTCTTCAATTTATATACATTCTTTATAAAATAAGATAAAAATAAAACATTTACATTGTTTAGATTATATATATGTATTATAATATAATTTTAATCTCATTAAATATTGTTCGCAAATAATGCATTATCTAAAATAAATTTATATTAGTAGAGAAACATTTAGTATTGCACGATTAAAATTATTTTAATGAAAAAATATAATGAAAAATTCAGTTCGCTATAAAAATATCAAATATTTTCTATGAAAACAGAACGTTAAATCTCTGCCGGGAACATGTATTTTTAATGTAATTTTTCTTCTATCACTGCGTTTGTGATTATAAACTGTCCGTAAACCATTTCCAAACCGCGTTCAATAAATACGAACGGCAAATATCGATAATTATTCGGGAAAAATCGACGATTCCCATATCTCATAAATGTGACATGGTTCTCCTAAATCAAACAGAGCGGTAAATAGCGAACCGTCAATTAACATTCAATTAAACACATTCATGTGCCAGAAGATTCGTATGCATTTACATTTCACTGAAATTTCACGCCACGCCAAAAAAGCACGTGTATATACCTAGATCACTGGTATTTTTATGGTAGTAATTCCATACCACCTGAATGAAACAAGATATTCATGCGATATAAAAACCCGGCTCACTTTAAAATTGATGCAAAGTAAAATAAGATATAAGTGCGCGTTAATGGTTTTAATGTAAGTGACTGAAAAACATTTGAATACAAAAGTATTTTCACACAGCAATTAAAAGCGTTTTATTGAATGTTTTCGACCAATTTATAAAGCATTATTGTTAACGAACTGAGTTCTAAAAGAGATCGAGCATGCACAATCCTCGTGTGCCATCACATTTTACATATCATATCTTTTGTTACAATAGAAAATTAAATTACAATAGAAAACATACATCATTGTCTGCATTTTTGGTAATTGAAATGCGTACGATGGGGGGAAGAGAATAGTAATTGAAAAACCAAAGTAAAACGAAAATAAAATTGAATGAGATCAAAACCGAAAGTAACAAGATTTCGATGTTCAATTATGGAACAGGCTTTTCTATTTTAACACTGGTACAGTCGTCTCGCTAACTCAATGCCGAGGCAATCACGTTTTTTTTTTTTAAAAAAAAACCTTAACCCATATTTCTTCACCACACACATGTCGCGTTAAATATAGTTGATCCATTCTGAGTTTTATTTGAATGAATATCAAATAACCGTGTCTAACAAGTGACTTTTGTCAGTCATTCGTATTTCTAATCGTATATTTAACACAAAATATTTTTGTTTAATTTTTATCTCCCGATAATATCGATATCAACATTACAAGCTAATCATCAATTTCAAAAAGTCGCGAGCTTCAAACTTAAATAATTAACACTAATTGGTAAAAAAATAAGTCTTTGTTTTGCTGTGCTTCGAAATAAATAGCGAGTATAAATTGCAAGGAATAAATTGCTCTTAAGAAGTCAGTAGTATAAGAGTTTTTATATGTGCAGTAAATAAGAATTATCGTTAGTTGCAGCATGTGGAGGAATGTGTGCTCTAAGAGATCACGCTCTTATCTTACGTCAACGCGCTATCTAGTTTATAGGTAATTCACAATATAATGCTATGTGCACGCTAACTAGCAAGCACTACTGCTAAAAATTGACCGTTGCTTTTAGCAGTGATGCTCGTAATAATAAAGACATATATGTATATGTATGCATATAGGACACGCCCGTAAAGTTGCCATCAAGCCGCAGTAATGTAGCTTTCATAAAATAGCTGCGTTTCTTTTAAATTTCACGCTAGAAAGCGCATAAATACTGCTGCATAAGCTCAGAAGAAATGAACAAATGATAAATTACAAAAATGGCATATTAATCAAGTAAACATAAAATCATATAATACAAAGGCAGTTTCTTCTGTGCATGAATGATATATAATATTAAATTTTAGATTTGCCATTTATGTAGGATAACGAAAACATACTACAATAAACGAGATAAATTTTCTATTAAGTGCTTTCGTAAAATCTCTTGTTTTAATGAGCAAAGTATACTATTGCTCCATCTACTGGTACATGTATAACCGTGATTTATCGTTTTCCGCTTGCGTTATTCAGTTTATAAATGAATAAAATTCCAATTTAAAGTCCGTCGGTATATGCTTTAAGCTAAACTCTTTTTATATAAATGAATAATAGACAGTATTGCACGATAAATTAATTAAAGTTCGGATTCAGATAGCATTGTAATTTAAAAATATTTAGAATAAATAATCAATCCAAACAGTTTTACTAAATTAATAATTTACTAAACTTCAATTTTTTAATAATCCGAGATGTTTTTCTATCATGAAAAATTTCAAATTGGTTAATCTCGAGATACATTTCAATCAAATTATTTCAGGAACAATTTTTGTTGGCAAACAAAAATGAAAAATATCTATTATTTTAAGCATGATAAGTAAGTAATTTTTATTAATATTATATAAAATTATACCAAAATATTTAAAAATAAATTTCATTTTCTAAATGTTAAAAATTGTTACTTAAAGTAGCATTGCTTTGATTGTCCAAGAAATAAAGATACGGAAATAAATTCTATTTTTCTAATTCAGATGCACATCAAATTTCATTTATTTTTATAAGCTAGATCCAGCTTCGTGAAATTGTCCATAAGTCTCATAATTTAGAAAAAAAAAATAAGAACGGATAAACGGTTGTTTTTATAATAAATGATCTAATGGATGTTTCCAACGCGGCAAAGTTCGTGCAATATTAAAGTGCAATTACTAATATTATAGTGTAGTGGCGATTCAAGGTCGTACTATTTTTTGCGAGCAATCCTTCAGTATAATACTTGCGTCATTATATAATTTGCATAACAAATGACAATTCGTGGTATAAATAAATATTTATGTAATAGAGTAGTAACACTTTCGTGAAAAAGAGATAATGTTAATGTACCGACAAGTTTAATGCAACCGAGCTCGACTTCCGTTGTCGTTCAAGGAAATGTCAGATCTATCTTCACATCCTCGTTCTTGTCGATCGTTTTCAAGATCTCACATTGTTGAGTTGCTGATTGATGACTACCTTCGATTCGAGGGTTCGCGAGAGGATTCCCTACTGAATGATAGAAGGAGGAGGAAAGGGGAATATCGGTTAATCGACCACGTCTGAAAGCCGATTTGATACGATGGAGTACATTGACATAATGGATTATTTCTAGCTTCATTATATTGACAAATGACGATGAAATATTAAAAAGAATCCGAAAAGAATTAGAACGAGTTCAACAGTATAATTTCTTAAAAACCAAAGAGATTTTTCAATCAATTTAGAATTTTCTTCTTTCAATTGTATTATGTTTAGCGATAATTCTAGAAATATTAACTTCAAAAAAGTATATTCACGTGCTAACCTGAGAGATTTTTCAGCCGATTTAGAATTTTCTTTCCTAGATTATATTAAATTTATCAACAATTTAATTCTAGAAATATCGAACTCAGAAAAGTATATCCACATGCATTTCATGATTATTACGTATTTTATTGTAAGATCGCATCAATAGATATAAAGATTTGAAAAATTTGTAAAAAAATATCTATCCTTACATATAGTTATTCTTCATATTCTTTAAATCATTCTATTTTAGAACATTTTATTCTGAATTTATATAATGTAGGTTATATAAACATTTTAGAAATTTAAAGTGAAATAACGGAAGATCATGAGTGACATCAAAGTTTCAGTGCTTTATTTACGATAGAACCGCGAGAACAAAGAAATGCTTTAAATAAACTGTTTAAAATGCTGAAACATAAAACTTGTCTTGTATATAAAAAGGTGTTGACTCTTAAGTGTATTAACTAAAATTTTCATTATCCTTTCATACATTATAAACTTTAAAATTTTTTAATTATTCTCCAAGTATTCTATATAAATATATCTCTTATATAAAGTTACTCTTATATAAAGTTAGAATAGAACGATAATTATTTTTCTTACACATAAAAAATTTGGAGGCTCGTTAAAACTTCTAGCAAACGTATATATTTGGATACGTTATTTTGTATAAATTTCAGCCATGCAATCACGATAGTAGAAAATCGTATTAAATTTTCCATAACAAGCTTTCATGTTCATTTTGAGAAAAATGCAGAAGGACTTTAGAAATACGATGAAAGTTGTTTGCATAAAATAAATGCACATCATTTCTGTCTTGCTTGATAAAATCTGATAATTTGTACATTTTCATGCAGGCAAAGAATAAAATAATTTAAGTATGCATCTTAAAATCAGAGTTTCAAAATTTTGAATTTAAATTTTACAAAGAGAATAAAGACTTACCTCAGTTTGCGTCTCCATGATTGATGTTTTTGACAAGTTACAAGAATGAAATTGTCAATGTCCGAACCACACTAGATCTGAAACAGAAACAAATACCGATGATAAATTTGAAGTCTTGACACACAAAGAAAACATATATACATATATTTTATAGATTATTTTTAAAACATTTTATCTTTTAAAAAATCTCCATACTCAGTATATTTTTAATATTTTAAAAAGTCATTTCTTATAACAATATTTTTTATTTCAATTTAAATATAGGATATACAATAAAAATGACTTTATGCTAAACGAAAGACCTAATGACGTCAGGCTGAAGTGATAAATGTAGCGCGATATATACGATCTGTAGAAAAAAGCGACCGCGTTACGTAATCGTCATGTATGTGTGTGTGTTTGTGATTTCATATATTTATTTTAAGAAAAATGCAAATTGACTTTGAGTCGAATATTTCTTTTCGAATTCGATATGCGGGACGAAAATGATTTCTGTCCTAATTTCTACCTCAGTTACCATCGAATCGATATTTTCGCGTCCAATTTTACACCTCCACAACTATTCACGTTTGTCCCAGTCCCTATATATCTACGTCAGAACAAATCGATTCAATTTCCATTCTATTGAGATCAGCAGGTGGTAGAGAGCTTTTCTGCAGAAAGAAACTAATCGTAAGTCTTCGATGAAACCATTTTACGCGATCTACTGCGAAGGTCAGAACGCGATTGATAGCTCTCGTCATCGTTGATTGGTAAGAGACTGATCGCTTTTCGCAACCCTGGCAACGAGCCAATTATTTGGAGCTTATTGAAGTCGTGGATGGCACGACATAAATTTTAATCGATAAAAAGCAAGGTTCTTTCAGAACCTAACAAAATGCTGAAAGAAAATTGTCAATGCGAAATATGATGTGCCATCTTTGTGAAATGAATCAACCATTATGAAAACAATCAAACGGCATCATGTTATATAACATATAATAACAATAACATAATATTAATAAAAATAAATATAAAACGCATAAAAAGTAATAAAAAAAAATCTATTCATTAAATTTATTCTGCAAGCTTTCAAACGTTTAAGAAATCGTCACAATGATTGTAAAAGAAATTCAAGTATATTATTTGTATTTTTGTAAAGAAGAAATTTTAAACATTTTGCAGTATCTAAAATACAGTGAATTTTTCGGAGTATATCTATCGTGTCGTACACGTTGTTATTACATATTCTATTCGTGTTTCCAAGCGTTCAGTAGTTTTGATTTCGTCGTGTACCAAAGCACGAGAAACTGTGGCTTTTCGCACGTTATCTGGAGTCCGGCCAACTCCTACGCATTAACGATCCACGACTTTCGACATGAATCTATCTCTAACTGACATCCTGTATCCGTACAACTACGCGTATCCGAATAAGATCATGCAAGAACCGACTAATAGACCGTAGCGCTCGTGGAGTTTGCTCAACGATGATGCAATCATCGTGAAGCCCTGAAATTCCCTTTATCTGATCATTATTAAATTACCAGTCATTGAACTTTTAATTAATTGCGGACAACAAAATAGCAAAACGTGGCACAATCCTGCGCAATACCTTTGATTGTTGAAGCGTTAAAAATTTAAATTATTCTGCCACATATTAATCATTATATTATAGAGGGAAGTTTATATATCAGAGGGAAGTTTAGGAATATAAATCCATTATGTTTTCGACATATTAAATTAAGTGACTTTGTATTCACTGCGCTTACGCTTTGAATTGTTATACATGTACGTTTCAAAAATATAAATCTGAATTACATGACTGTCATAAACACACATACACACACACACACACACACACACACACACACACACACAAAAGTTTTCGTGTTATTTCGAAAAACATTGCTGTCTCGACTGTCTATCTTGTCTGATATTTCTAGCTTTTCTCCTGCAAGTTACGTCTCTTTGCGCAAAATTGCAGGTTGGAATCAAGTCAGCGGATACGCGGACCAAAAAAAATCTCTTTCAAAATAGAGAATTCCATAAGGAATTCTCAGGAAGTATTCTCGATTCTTTCCATTTGATAACCTAGTTTGCGAATCTTATGGTCGAAACGCCACGCATTTGGCTGCATATATCTGTGAAAATAGAATTTACGACGATGGCAGTTAGCCAACAAATCATTCCAGCCTAAGCGCGTGGTCCACCAGTATCGATCTCCCTTGCTCGGCTAAGTCCATGGACATGTAAACACACAAATTAAATTAGACGTGCCGTTAAATTGCTTGAAAGCTTGCGAACGGAGTCGGAAGGATCGCAAGACGAGCTATTTTTGTAATCGCCACGGTCGACATCGTTAATGCAGTTTGCCATTCATGGAGCATTTGGATACGAGTCGAATATATGGCGCTCGATTATCCCTATTAAATCTAGAACACACACCTTCCGGAAAATTTTGAAAACACACACCATGAATCTGGAAGACTTACTATAACTTTAATAGGCTGTAACTTTGGCTCAGATTAATATTTTTTAAATTCTCTTTTTTTTTATTTTGAAGATTTGGGGATTTAGGGATATAGGCTGTCAAAAAGTTTTATATTATTAAGTTATAAAATAAAACTGTCTGTTTTCTTTTTTTCGTGTACGGAGCAAGCGAAATTTCGATTGGGGAGATCCATTTTATATGTTCTAGAGTTAATCACAGTGTCACTGATAGTCACACCATTTTGCCAGGCTACCATCGTAACATGAACGCTACATGTTATCGTTTGCTAAAAGTATCAAGAAGTTTATTTACAAAGTGGCAACGGATTTCTAGAGGCAACGGATATGCTTTTCAACAAAGTGCAACAAAGTAAAAAAAAGAACGATCATTTACGTGCACTGATAGTAGCGAAGTTATTTGATCCTCAGAAAAGTTGGAAGGTTTTAGCGAATTGAGCTTCAAGAGCATCAATGGATAATGCATTATTCTGCCCATATTGGATTATCCAACCAAAGGTTTAGTTTAAACTGATCAATCTTGATTTAAATTTAATCCAATTCCTATAGTTGAATTGCCGTAATATTTATTTATTAAGAAAACTAGCTACAAATTGTCGGATCCTTGCAATCAAAGCAATCGTCAAGGAAGATCAGTCAAATTGGAGCGTCGCGACGACAACATTCGATGTGTATCTCTATTCAGAACACTCTATAACAATACACTGCGAAAGCTGATGTAGTTCGAACGTACATGGCTAACCGCGCTGCAACGAGATCCCTTGAATGACAATTACTAACGGAAGCCCTTCGGCACTTTGCCGTAAGAGTTATTCACTAACTCCCATTCTGCAATTCACACTACCAATGTTTCGAGGAAAGACGTCTCTCGTTTGTTGTACGAATATTCATCGAGGAAACAGCGATGCCATTAATACATCTCGCTAACATAAATACCTTATATCACGAACATTCAAATAGACACGATATGGTACATGATTGTTGCTTCAAAAGCTATGTTGATGGCTACGCCAAAATATTAATTTTAGCTTTTCTACGTCAGAAATTGTGCAAATTACACAAGCAGATTGCTTGTGTTAGAGAAATTGTTCACATTACGTAACACATACTTGCGGTAATTAAAATATTTCATCTAAAATATAAATTCCAGAGAGAAACAGTGTCTTTGTGTTTCTTATTTGTATAACAGAAACAGTCATTACAATAATGATTATCGTATTAATGTTTACAATAATAAAAAAATTTTGTCCTAAAAGATGCAATAGTGCATTCTTTACATACTAAATATTCCCGTTTGAATATTTCAAAATAGTAATAAGTAAAATAAAGAAAGCATATCCGTTTTTAAAATATACAGCACAAGAGCAAGTTCCTAATAGATGTGATATTACACATGTGGTTGTTGTTTCAAAAATAACATCGTTGATGGCTACATAGAAATTTTAATTTTTGCATTCCTACGTCAGAAGTTGTGCAAAATGTATGAGCAGATTGTTTAAGTTAGAGAAATTGTTCATTTTACGTAGCACACATTCATGGTAATTGAAATATTTCAGTCAAAATAAAATACCAAAGAGAAATAAAATATCTTTGTGTTTTTTTTTCACATGCCAGATTAAAAACAATCATTGCAATAATGACTATCGTATTATTGTAATGCTTACAATAATAAAAAATTTTGTCGCAAAATATACAATGCAATGGCGCTTTTTTTGTGTACAAAATATGTTTGTATATTTTAAAATATTAAAATTCGTGTAAAAAATAAAGGAAATATTCCACTTTTTAAAGCAGGAGAAAGAAACCGAGCTAATTCTACTTTGATAAATTCATAATAATAATTAAGTAATGACATATAATGCACTGTTCAATAAAAAAAGATTTTTTCGAATACTGGAACAAGATTAGTCATTTCTTATAATTTTTTAGATACTGAATACGAATCAAGTCGCAATTTTTAAAAATTATTAGGAATTTAGATCGGCAATTTAATTTATAGAAAAAGAGAAAAGGCTATTTTTATATATTTTGTCATATTATTAGGTGTTGGAATTAATTCGTAGCGTTTTTTAATGAAAGAATGTTATTTATTTCACATGAGCATTAAAAAATACATTAATGAAAGTACTTCCCATCACTTGTAAAACGCTACGAATTAATTCCAACACCTAATATAACTACGATATGTGACTAGGAAAGTTCTATTTCAATCAAAATTTATCAGAACTTTCAACCTTCAAAAGGATTTTTTTAGTATCTGCTATAGTTAATAAAATATTCATAGTTAAATATGGGATCTATTACGGAAGAGCTGTGAATTCAATCATTGATGATTTAACAAATAGCTTTCAACTATATTTATTTAAAATCTCTTTTCTGCCGTTTAATATAAATCCAACGTCAAAATTGACAAATTCAAAATTATAGACTCAATATAACGAATGTCAAAACTTGAGAACCATCCAAATTGTTGCAAAATGTATAGATGTCATAATTTTGTTCAATTTGACATCAGCGGCCTAAAAATCTTTACGTTCAATTAAACATAATTGAAAGCTATTTGATAAATTGTCAATGATCTAATTAACCTTTCCACAATAAACTCCATATTAACCATAAATATTTTATTAATCATCAAGCCGATACTAAAAAATTTTTTGAGGATTGAAAGTCCTAACAATATAATACTTAATTGCAATAAAACTTCTCCAACATGTTCTTTTTTGTAAAATGAATTGCAAATTTCTCCAAATTCTGATGGAACAATTTGAAAATCAGATTCGTATTCAGCGTCTAAGAAACTACAGGGAATGAGTCACGTTCTGGTGTCTTTTTGTTGAATAGATAATAATAATTACGATAATAATAAAAAAAATAATAATAGATAAAATTATAAAATACGATATAATATAATGATAATCCGATTGATCAATAAAGATTAAAACGTGACACTGTTTAAAATAAGTATAACTGATGGGAAACGATAAATGTATTTCTCGCTCTTGCGCGATACATTTCGCGCCGTAAAGAAAATTTCACTAGAGCTGTTCGACTGGATTGATACGATTCGCGTGCAAATACATATTCAGAATACAAACGTATCATGTCTATGCACCGTTATATACAAGTATCATACGGCAATCGTATCAGAACTCAATTTGTGTGGTATGCTGTCTCCTACATATTTACTCTGACTCCATTTGGGTTAAATTCTAGACACATATCAGGGAATACACAAAAGCCATGCTGTGAGAAACATACTATTTGCTATAAACTGTAATAATATTGATCATAATACAAATGTATGGTATAATTCATATTATACGTAATATTAATTGTTGCCATATAAGTGTTGTCGTTTTCACGAAAAAGAAAAATGTGTTGAATTACGGATTAAAAGTAATTACAACAGTGATTCGACGACGCGGTCATTCAATTAATGTACTCTTCGATATATTTCATTGCATATACTGTCAAAATCATTTAACGTGATTTAAAAAAGCATTCATGCAATTCGATATCAATATGAAATTGCAGTAAATATTTTATGTAATGTATTAAATTGTCGAATTCGTTTCACGCAAATATTTAACAAGAGATAAATAGTCTTCGAAAATCTATTTCAAAAATCTTAGAAAATATATTTTTGAATAATTATTTCATTTACATGTAAATGTATTCTTATAAAAAAAAAAAACATTTTAATATATCGCAAAGAGCATATTGCGAAACTAAATATGAAAAGCAAAACTGCTAAATCTAACCAGGAATAAGTAAATATGCAAATATTATGTGTACAAGTCAAATATGCAAAAATATGTACTTATAAGTGAAGTATGAAAAACTATCATTCAATATACAGAGTTAAAAAACGTATACTTAAAACGCATTTGTATTTATTCATTACCTTTGTCACACACGAAAACGAAATACAAATAAATATTCATCAGTATATTCAATCCGTACTACATTGCAGCAGGGAGAAATACGATAGAAGATTGTTTTTTTATTCTATTTAAAAAAACGGTCTAAAAAAGAAACATAAAGCTTTCGAATAATTCATGGGAATAAAGTCAAAAATACTGTCGCGTACCAAGTTAATTATCTAGAAAAAAGAAATGAAACACGTGGAAATCATAGTTTTACCTTTCTCTATATATTGTATCAGAATTATGCGCGATAACTTATTTTCGATTGTCACTTCGATATTGTTCGACGTACGCAACTATCACGAGCTACCGAACAATATTAGGTTTTTCGCTTTTACGACTCGACAGGCTACAGGGTATAATGTTCATTTATATAGGTATACACGTGAGCGAACGTACGTTCGCGAAGAGCGAAGACCGAAGAGGAGGCCGAGAAGGAAGGTCACTCGATAATGCTCTCGACGACGTGGCCATTAACCGTGCAGAGCAGAAGAGGGATGAGAGACGAGGAACGAGGTATAGAGAAGCATGTATTCCCTTACGCTCGCTCGCTCCGCTCGGATGCACGCCCTGTAAGGCATCAGACGTCCTACATCTATCACATCATCGGTCGAAGGTCCTTCCGATACACGCGATAGGCCCATCGATATAAATGGATTTGAGCTAGTCGCGCGCACGACATTACGAGGAAAAAGTAGACTAGACGAGACGAGACGAGACGAGACGAGACGGCGACGACGGCGATGGCGATGACGGTGAAAATCTTCAGAAAATTTGATCTCGCTTTTTGCTTTTGTTCATTCTGTTTTTGTTCATTGTCGAGAGATAAATGACAGTTTCTCTGTCTTTCTCTATACGTCTCTTTTTCTTTCTCTCTCTCCCGCGAACATAAACTGTACGCGCGCACATGTAAGCATATGTCACAGCGCGCGTAAAGCGTCGATCGTAAAATATGAGCGACCATATTTTACCTATCTTGCGAAGGCATTACGAACGCAATTGCGCGGAACTATTCTAACACCTCTGGAATATTTTATATGCAAGTATATAATGCAGATACTTTTGGTCAAAAGTCATCGTTTAAAACATCGATCAATGTTCGCGGAAGCGAATGAAAGTATATCGACAAATATTTGGACACTATTTGCGTATAATATGAAATATAGCAATAAATTTATTGATTGTTAAAAATACATTTTTGCTAAATCAAAAAGTCATGGTTAAATCGTGCTTTTTTTTTATTAATATATGTAAATATATCCACGCGACGTATTATAAGAAACATTAAAAATAGCAAGAGTTAAAATAAGAAAGTGCTCGCATCTATTTTAGAACTTTTTCACAAATTGTTGAATCATGAAAAACAATATAAAGTCAGATTTCTGTTATTTCATTATATCATCAAAACAAATTATCAATTATAAAAATATCACTTTAAGCAATGTAATGTTATCTAATACGTTTAGAATTTCGATATTATCTAATTAGATTTGCTTGTTTAATTTACCGCGTGATGCGTTTTATTCAATTACCGGCAATAAATTGATTTCCCGTTAACTATTCATTGAATATTCATCGCAACAAGAAATACATCGTAGAAATATCAAAAAAATTGCTCGTCAATTATTCATGCCAAATAATACATACAATATTACAATTGAATTGAAGATGGATGCAATCCATCTTAACGCTGACATGTTTGTTACTGGTAAGATGAATTGTCACCTTACATCCCATTCAAACATAATATTATTCGTCTCCGAGTTTGTCGAATTAAAAATTATCCCGTATTAAGGCAACTGACACAAAAATGCATACCTATTATTATTGCCGTTCTGATAAAACCAAATTAAGAATGCGCGACGTTCTGTTAACGCTCCTGATAACTCATTCTCCCTATACCTTCTCTCTTTCTCTGTCTCTCTTTGTCTCTGTCCTGGTCTCTCTGAGCGATAGTTCATCGTTAGACAAATTTATCGAGTTAAGACGCGACATATAGTGCTCGAGCACCTAACTGCATCGTAAATTAGACGAAAATGCCGCTTTCGCGCACTCTCTCTCTCTCTCTCTCTCTCTCTCTCTCTCTCCCCCCCCCCCCCTCCCCCTCCCCCCCTCTCTCTCTCTCTCCACCATATGATGTATGACAGCTATATAGCTAATTGTAAGTTCAAACTGAGTTATTCACTTGGGAATCGTGCTTGTAACAAAGTTTCTTGAAATAGTATAAATCGACTTCTTTTAGTTCTAGGTACTTTCCAAATAGACTTTTTGCATTTCAAATAAGGTAAGTGTATATTCAAACTATAGGTGGCCAAAGGAAAGAAAAGAAAAACTAAGAAAGATGTAAAAAGTGTGAAAAGCTAAAATGCATAGCATAGAGAAAACAAAGCGTCTGTTTAATATCCACCATGTTGTTTGCATGCTTGAATATTTAAATTCTTAATACACTTTTTAATACAATTAGTACGAAGCCAAGTTATCTAATTTATATGCGTGAATCTTATTAGAATGCTACTTCTTTCTTTAAAGCGGACATATATATATATATATATATATAGCTAAGAAATGCAATTAATTGGAACAGGAAACTTGCGAACAAGAATTCATTTTACGAAATTGAATTTGTAATTGACATGAAGAATTAGATTGAAATTGTCTGAATTTTCTATCCTTTCCCGCTCTCGACACTATCTACTATCATCACAAAGAATTAGACAAATAATCACTTCAATTTTTTGTTATGCAAAATGCACAAGAATTAAATGTCCAATTTTATTATTAAATATCCAATTTGTAATAAATGTAATTTTATTCTAATTTATTTTAATTATTATTAAAAAGATAAATCAAACAATTCCGTTATATAAAAGAACTGAAATAAATAAAAAACAATTGGAGAAAAATAAAAAAAATTCAAAACTTTCAAGCTAATTTTTTGAAAATTAAGAAGTTCATCTTTTCCTTTATAAATCTAACAATTTATTAATTAATTAAATTAGTAAAATAAAGTTTTACTAATTTCTTCTAATTCAACTGAGAGAATGTCTTGATGATGTATAATGAGCATCTCACTCGTGATACATAATCGCTTTACACGTTCATCTATTAAATCTACATCTCCATCAAACGGCTACAACATTTTGAAACCATCTCTCATTCATATTTAACTAGAAGGATAAACGCGATCTTCATATTACTCAGAACTTTGAATTGCATGACCAGGTAAGCGTTAAATGCACTGCTAATCAGAGACAAGGCGACCTATATTCGTATTCCGCATTTAACGCTAAATGCGGCCATCACTGATGCTGAATTTTCTTTGTCCTATATAAAGATCATATCTGCCACCGCGTTATTACGACAGATCGAAAAGTAGATAGCCATATTTAGCGCTAAATATACGGTACGAATATAAACTAAAGTGTTAAATCATGATTTATGATGCGAGCTTATTCTATATTAGCACGCTAAATATATGCAAGCATTAGATTTGGCTGGCTGAATTATATAAAAATTGATAACGTAGAGTAAAATAAGTATACAAAAGCCATCACATACGCGAAAATATATCGTATTTTCTGCAGTGATATTAAATTTGGAAAAATCACTCGCGAACAACATTTTGATTGACGACATTTTAATGAAGATCCATTTAATCTTTGGCTTTCTGTATGAATTCAGTGATTATACAATTTTAATTTTATTTTAACGTTAAAGTGCAATCTTCATATTATTTGGACGTTTTATATTTCGGAAATTCCGAAATATATGATTGCGTAAAAGCTTACATATGACATGAAATATAATATAAATTCAAATATGTTAAACGTATTCCGAATCTTAGCGAGAATTATTGCTTTGCTACGATTATTCACGTCAGGATTATCAGAGTTATGATAACAAATCTGGCTATTATGATTTTAGAAATTAATGTCTTCTAAAACAGTATCGTCGTAAAAAAAGAACTAATAACGACTCATTACACATTAAAGTTACAGCAGAGGTAAATCGTTATTTCTGAGAACTGAAAAACTGATCAGTTAATCCTTAATGATCTTGACATTTCGAATTTTTGATTATTATTAAGCTCTCTCGGTTTCTTTGTTATATAATATTATCGAAGAGACACTTTAAATTACATTATTTTAAATTGAGAAAATTTAATTTAAATTCTCAGCACATCCACATGATAATTATCGAAAGCTGGAAGGGTACATTTACGAGCTAATTTGACATGCATTTCTACAGATGTATCGCGAACGTGCAGCTATTTAATTCTGAAGAGAGAATTTATCAAAGCTCTCGGCATGCACATTGAAGGTTCGACGGATCCCATTTGTAAGTTTCGCAAACATATTTCAAGTGTTCAGCTATCTGGTTTCGAATCGAACGAATTATTTATAAGACTCCTAGAGCGTGCAGGAGTCAAGCTCTAGATAGTCTTGCATTAATGTTACAGACACATCTCAAGAGTCTGACTGTTTGGCTTCGAATTTAAATCGGAATTAACATATGGGACCTCGCAGACCCTGATAAATTCGGTCGAGGGCTCGATTCGACATGAATCTCGAATCCTACGCGAATGACGACTCTCTCGCGCGTATCTCCGAGTTGCTGCCGCCCGTATTCGCACGGTAATTGCACACTGGCTACCATTTGAATAATTTCATCCACGCGGCAAGGACACGTACTCACCAGGGACGTACGTGGCTAAACAATCCTACGCGATCTACGCCTAGTTGCCGAATGAATGCTCGCTTCTGCGGTCACCGATGACCATGTCCGCTGATATCCGCCGCGCCAGGCCATTCTCTGTGGGGCATGTCTGTTCTTGCCATCGAATGCACAAGGATATAAATGCGATCGGATCGGCAAAGTCCTCAAACGTTGCGCTGAATAACGTTCGATCGTGATTACCGCGGACGTGGCGTTGTTTCCCGGTTCGATCGAACCCGCGATTTGCTGTACTTTGAATATTAGCGCATACAGCCGTTCACCTGTGATAATCCGGTTGTACTAGCTAAGAGGAATATGTACTCAAACTCGGCGAGGCACCCCGCGGGACTTTAATTATTACCCGGAAATACTCGAGGTGGTCTTCCTTGACTTCCTAACCTTTAATCGTTCGATTAATTCATTCGCTTAGCTCGGGAGATGCAAATTTAATTTCTCGACTTTCTCTTCAAATCTTCGAAGGAGAGAGAAGGTTGTAATGTCTCCTTTATAGATGGGAATACTTACTCGTTTGTGAGATTCGTTAGCGTAAGCTTAAATCTTAAACGTTAATCCACGGTGTTTATGCGATCTTTACTAAGAACAGTGAGAACTTGGCGCGCTTCGTAGCAAACGATAATACCAACTTCGCAAATTCGGTAGCATCAGAAATAAAAAAAAAGCACTGCTCAATATTCAAAGCGAATATTAATCTCTATTCGCTTATTCGAAATTCCCTAAAACTTTTGCACTTAAAATTATATACATATTATACTCAGCGAGCGTTGAAAAGAAAAGAAACGAAGATGTTGAGTGTAAAAATTACAAGAATAGACCTTGTCGCGTTACGTAAACGATGACACAAATAGAAGATAAAACTCGTTTAAGATGAATTAATACAATTATTTCGCGCCGAGATTTCGAAGCCTCTTAGGTCAGTTCTTATGTCCAAGATCATCTTAAGCTGTCATAAATCAATCATAGAATTATCATTATAAATCAATAACATTGTCATTTTAAAACATTAAGATGGTCTTGAAATAAGAACAAAGATTATGAATACCGGCCTTAGAAATTTTTTACAACGTCCAAGTTATGGTGTCGCAAAAATCACTATTGTTCGCAAGGACGTTATCTTTCTAAAAAAAAAAGTATCATCTCGACGAATGATTAAAGGACTTTCCGTCCCAATGGAGCGGCCAAGAGGAAAAGGGCAAGATCGTATGTAGTAGAATAACGTACCTTGAGTTTTTCCGCTCGGGCGAACTTCTCGTTGTCCCGCGTTTCACGATGCGCGATACAAGCGTAATTGTCGCGGACACGTAATGATCCGTCCTTTGCTCCGTTCCTTTTTTTTCCAGATCGACGCCGACAATCGGTCCGTATATTTACGAAGTGCGTTTTGACGATATCGTGCGCGTTTACGCGTTAAAACGACGTACCTGTCCTCGCGCTCGCGCGCGCGCGCGCGCGCAAACACTCCGCCCTCGCGGTATACTCACGGCCACGTTCGTGCGAGTCTCGCCGGTCTCGCGGTGACTCGCGGCAAAGTTCAGATCGTTCAGACGGCGCGTACTCGCCCGTCCGTCCTTCGTCGTTCCGCGCTACTCTTCATTATTACGTACAGAAATAAAGAACGGCTTTAACTCTTACCGGTGATTAACAGCCGACGATTGACAGACGTTGCAACCGAATGGTAAATATACTCACAGTTCGCGTGGCACGCGGACGCGCAGCTGCTACTAAACTCCTTCTCGAGCGGGCGCGAACCAAACGTGACTCGAAGTGCGCGCGCCGCCACCGCCGAGAAACTGGCGGCAACAAATATAGTCCCCGTCGACGCGACGGCGTCGTCAACGACGACGACGACGACGCCCTCGTTGATTAAAACAACCCTAAAAGGGTTGGCCTACAAACTTCTCTCGATCAACTCTGCAGAAGATTAATAGGGGGTTGTAGCAATGTTTATGATGAAGAAACACGGAAATTATACTCAGTTGGAAAATTTGTATTAAATTTAAAACAAATTTAATATAAAGTTCACGTGTCCCGATAGACCACTTAAATTTTTTTATTAATTTAACACAAGATGAATAAGTTGGAAAGTAATAGATATTACAAAATCAATAGAAAATATTGACGCAATTTGTCAGCAAACTATGGAAGTATGGCTTTTCAGTAAAATTAATATTTATGATAAACATTAAATTAACATGTATATTTTATTCATTCATCTTAGAATTTATATTTGGAACATATTATTCTTATGTTATTTATTCTCACAATTGTGTTATTTTGATACTAAGAAATTGAATATCAATTTAATAAATATTTAAACAACGTGATTACATTTTAATAAATCAATCAGAATATATTAAAAACTCAAAACACGAAATTTTAATACTTGAGTGGATTATTTTTAACATAAATAAAATTTTTTTTACTGTATATTTTTATTATTCTTTAGTTTCGTAAAAGATAGCACAAGAATAACACAAAGCGCTGATATATCTTCTTAAACACACTCTGGAAGTCATTTTTCAATCAATAACGATTTATTTTGATTTAATGACTTGTTATTCTGTAGAACATAAAATCATAATAGATTAAAATACTAAGTAAAGATCATTTTAGGAAGAATCATAATAATGTCGATACACTTTTGACGATAATTTTGTGATAAATTCTTGACATAATAATAATATTTAACTGATTTTTCAATTAAAATAAGATGCAAGTATTTTAATAGATGACTCATTATTTTTCATTTAAGCAAATCTTTATTATTAATAAAAGAAAGGTTCTACAGAAGAATTGTCTCCATATTGGATTACATAGGAACTAATATTCGAATATCGGGATCGTTGGATCGCAAATGGTAACGCAATTACGCATACACTTCATGTCAGTCACTTCGAATGTCTTCGGGCAATAATTAAAGTTCCATGAAGTGCCTCCGCTCGAATACTCCTCCGCAAGTTTAGCTGGTTTATAGAATCATCGGTGTTGCACGGTTGCATGGATTAATATTCAAAGTGCGGCAAATTGGCTCTTCTCGTTTCACAAGAAAATGGTGGAAGAGATTCACTCGGGTGAACTCAGCAACATCACGTGATGCTTTGTTACCTATTTAACGGCTTCTTTTTTTATGCTATAAATCTCATCGAATATAAAAGTTGAATTTTTTTCGAGATTATACATCACCGGAACTCATCCATTATTTTATCATCAGAACTATTTTCCTCGATGATACTGTCATTTTCAGAGCACTCGTGCTTTACAATAGCACAAGAGAAAAGAAAACAAACAGAATGTATCTGAAAGAACTGTGATAGAATAGTTAAAAGAAAGATACATTAAAGCTTTGTTTTTTCTAGCTACGTTTTCTCTGATTTTTTATACTCGGGCCATTAAAGCCGACGATATCCCAAGGCGTTTTTCAAATACATACACACGCACGCACGCACGCACGCACACTTACACCCTCCTAAATCGTTCCAAATCAATTTATGGTAACGTGAAACAATCGCTACGACATTGTCGACGATTCTTGTTGTGACTCAAGACGAAAATGTTTATAACAATTGTTGTCCTTGTGGAGCAAATTTATGTCATGAAAAATTGCAGAGCTAAAAATTTTACGTAAATAAGCGTAGGTTAAAGAAATACACAAATTTTCATCTGACTTAAATTTTGTACAAGAAAGATGACTATCGTTGAATTTAGTCAACTATCGTCGAATTTAATAATTTTATGTATACGCACACATACGCACACCGTTGAATTTAATAATTTAAATAAATAACAATTTCATGATCTTGTTAAAAATTCATTCAGTCAATCTGTTTTTTTTTGCATATCATATCGCTTGAACGAGTTTCTGAGTTAAAATAAAAATGAGTCCGAAAATTAATTGTACTTCGCCCAGCTAAAAATATACTCCATATGCCGGTCGCATCTGATCATACATCGCACTGGATGTATCAAAAAAGTAATAAAAACATATAATAATTCAATGATAATCTTTATTACATCAAAGAGAGAGAGAGAGAGAGAGAGAGAGAGAGAGAGAGAGAGAGAGCAAGGAGAAAATTTTTTTTTCTTTCTTCTCAAAATATTCGAAACCATATTTCTGATCCACAGACATGTGTTCAAAGATTCGATTGAGGTGCACGTGAACAAACATTCAGTCTGGTAAGAAACATTAATCAGCTAATTAAACAAATTGTAGAAATCAACTTTGTTATACATTTGGATAAAATTTTCTTTTAATCGGCCTATTTACACGATCAAGTGTACGATCGATTGCAAATGTGATCGCAACATGCACATGTATGCTTACTGACGATAATTTAGGTAACTTCCACAAGGTTTATAATTTAGAATATAACCAACTGTCGACATTTCTATTGGGTCAGAATTCGTTGATTTTAATCGTGCAATACATGCTTTTGCAACGAGAGGTCTCCGATATAGCCTTCGATATAAATTCGAAAAAAATTATCCGTTCAATTACTTGTGTGCGATTTATTTTTTACATTTTAAGAAATAATTATTTTAACATCTCTTTTACGTTTCGATGTTCCTAATTTACACTTCGATCTCCATTTTCATTATTTTAAAGAGAGGAAAACGCAATATTTCCATTTCACATTCGTACAGATAAAGATGAGATGTTCGTGCAAGGGTGCGTGCGGAATAACGTTGAATTTCAGTCGCTGTTTGAGAAATATGCGTAGGATATATTGTCTGACAAATTCGCTGCATACAGGTCAAGGAGTGCCGCGCTTTTTTTGTTAACTGCACCATAAAGCACGCAATCTTGTCATCTTGACATCGTCACAAATGAGCCAAGGCTTTCGTCGTGCAGTCGCTAATTAATCATCATTTTGTCTCTGTAAAAACTGATTCAATACAGTTCATTGTTGCAGCGAAAATAAATAATGATTTCATTGATTTTCTATCTTTTTTCAATTTCATCTGAAAAATAAAATAAATCAATTAAACTTCCACAAAACTATAAAAATTGTAACGGCAGTTCGTATTCATATTTTAGTACACTCTAATTTACGTTTTAGTTTTTTTAATTTAATCTAAAAGTTGTCATGTAAAATTCTAGTAAGATACGACTCATATTACTATAATCTTAAATATTTATTATTATACACGAAAAAAAATTTTGGGTTTAATTATTAAAAAAATCTTTGCTAGATCTAATAAAATTATTTTCAGATCTGTATCATATAATAACTAAATTTTTATATACTTCAGCAAAAACCTATTTTTTCCTTGTATATTCAGCAATAATGAAATGCAAATTGGAGGATATCAAAAGATAAAATGCAGTTTTGGATTTCACACGTCTGGATAACAGGTATTTAAAGTGTTGCGATACATAAGTCTGTTGTAGATTTTTATCAAACACTATGACGTTTTCATACCGATGTCTTATCAGCGGACGAACCAGCATCAACGGAAAGATTTATCATAGGTATAAAAGATCTTAGCTGCAGTCTAAAAATATTCTCGTGGAAGTGTGTGTGTGTGTGTGTGTGTGTGTGTGTGTGTGTGTGTGTGTGTGTGTGTGTGTGTGTGTGTGTGTGTTTTTTTAATTCTTCTAAATCTCTGAAACTCAAAATCGTATATTTATGTTCTATCATATTAATATTAAGAATTGAATGACTATTGCAATCGTTTAAACATTCACAGTTTCTATTGAATGTTTTTTTATTTTTTTTTAATCTCAGTTGACAAATAATTTTATTATTAAATATAAGTATAACGACATATAGGATTGTTTCTTTTATTTTTATTTTTAGTGTAAAAAAATACACTTTCATTTTTATATTAAAAAATGAAAATAAGGGGAACAATTTCTAAAGACCTTAATCATGATATATGATGTCAAGATCATGACCCTAAACAACGTTTAAAATGTTTTAAGCATCAATCAAACACCTAGATAATGCTAATTCCGGCGGTACTGTAACTTTCAAATCTTACAACTAAAAAAGTACTTAATGAAAAAATATTTTGTTATGATTTTTTGAAAAACTCTTGAGATAAACTATAAAAATATGTAACAAAAATGAGTTTCCATTTTTAAAAAATCAATGTGACGTTGACCTGATCTTAATGACGTTACTCAAAGTCAAACTAATAAGATTAGTAGTAAATCTTTTTAAATCCTAAAACTATTGTCTAAATATATTTTGAACTGGACCTTATCATGCGAAGATAAAAAGAATATACGAGTGAGGAGTATCTGAGACATCCTGTACAAGAAACAGATGATTTTAACATACATCATCTTAATTTTGTTATATCATTCTGAAAATGTCATGTGATGAAAGCTTTTATCGGAAGATATCTTGATGGAAATATGTTATGTTATATATATATATGCAACAGAATCGGTTGATAAATAAGTAAATATAATGCATCGTCGACATGTATACAACGAGTATATAAAGATGAACCGATTGTCTCGATACTTTCAATTACCCGAAAGTATCGTTTACGGAAAGAACGGTTGTCTGATACGGCGAATAAAAGAATATCTTAAAAATGGAAACCATCAATATCACCAAGAATAATAATATTAACAAATTGTTCTCTTTTGAAGAAGTGAAGGAGATAACAAAACGCGCACTGAGTAATGACACCAATCTAATAGAATACGCTATTCGACCGTACTCCAATGGCAGGCTCGGATATCTCAGCTCTCATTATCGGCTCGATATAATAGCTATGAGAAAAAAGGAAACCATTACTCTTTCATTCTTTATCAAGGCCGTACCTTATGACCTACCCGATTCAGCCGACTACATTATAAAAAAAGGTGTCTTCAAGCAAGAAACAACGTTTTATAGTGTCATAATGCCATTACTTCTTGAAGGATATTGCGGAGAACCATGGGCGGCGATGTGCTACAAAGTAAAGAGCGATTCGATAGTTTTTGAGGAATTAAGTGGTAAGGGCTACTCGATACGGGACAAGTTATTCGATAAGTCACTAATATGTGCGGGTTTAAGCGCTCTCGCGCGAATGCATGCCGCTTCTTTGCTGGCAGAAACTCGTCTTGGCACATCTCTCAACCGGTTGTATCCTGACGCCTTCGTGGAGAGAGGCTATGCTCGAGAAGGAATGACATGGGAGTGGATGCAATCAGGCATCGATGTAGCCGCAGTTGTAGCCGAACGTTTGGGATATGATCCCGATCTGATACGTTCGGTCTGCGAAGAGATATATCATAGTATAAAGCCATCACGCACAAAGACGAACGTGGTTAGTCATGGGGATCTTTGGGCTAACAATCTTCTTTTCAACAACGACGTGCCTCCTAAATGCTTGCTGGTAGACTTCCAATTATTGAGATATTCTCCCTTGGCGCACGATGTAGCACAATTATTGTATCTGTGCACAGACCGGAGCTTCCGAGAAACTTGGGAGAGCACGATGTTGCGTCATTATTATGACACGTTGCAAGAGACTCTGAACATGCATGAAATCCGTGTGCAAATACCTTCATGGTCAGAACTAATTGAAGGTATGGAGGAACAACGTCTAGGCGCCGTTATTGCCACGGTACTCTTCTTTCCTACGGTTTTAATGAACGATAATCTTGCCGCGCAATTAATGAACAATCCGGAATCTTACGTCAAGTTCTATTTTCGAGACAAGAAAGAGTTTGTCCTCTTAAACATGAAGGAAGATCCGATTTATAATAAAAGGATCAATGAAGCTGTCATCGAACTCGCCGAACTTGCCTCACGATTAGACCAATTACCGAAACCATCTTAATTAAATTAGGTATATACTTTATATAATTGATTCGCACGTATCTAAATCTTTTATTAACGTTTCATCACTATACTTTGTATGTCTTTTATATATTTTATTTTACAAGAGATGTATTGTTCAATCGATAATTTTATTATCTTACCATCATAGTTCACAATAATTTTGATACGAATCAAAGAATGTTAGCTTGATCGGGAAATATAGCAGATAGGAAAGACCAGTCGTGACTGGTAAGTTGTGCATTTGTATCTTCATCCATATCTTCTTTCTCATTCGTTGACGTGACCACAGGTTTCGGCGGTAATACTTCGATATCACTTACATCTGAAGCATTGTCCTGACCATCGTCATCGCTATCTCTGAAAATTATAAAAGAATAAATATATACAATGTTTATTCACGTAAAGCAAAGTAACAAAGTCTGACAACTTTAACAAATGTAACATGCACAAGTTTGTTCTGTACCTAGAATTTTCGGCATTTCTGGAATTCTGATTTTTTAACGGTTGTTGTCCTGCCAGCGACAAAATAAATGACGTGCACAGCAGTCTCATCGGTGGCAAAGTATGAGCTGGAACGCTAAGTAACTGAAAAACAAGAACGATGATAAATGTTAAGCGATTGTAAGCGAATATACTGTGGAACCATCGATCAAAAAAAAAAAAAGAAAAAAGAAAAAAAAACATAAATATTAATGGAATGCTTCAGTCACGAGATAGGTTCAAAAGTATATTTGCCACGTATGCGGCACTTGTGACAATCGGTCTGTCAGATGACTGGTTAATTAGTTTTAAAGCTGACACACAGCACACCTCCAAGTGAAATTTGTGCAATTCCTGCAATCTTCTACTTCAGATCTAGGTTGATTCGTCTGTTGCAACCCACACAAATATTCTCCGTAACGTGTACACTTTAGTGACAAATGCGCATATATATGTAATATAGTCGAAAAGTTAAAATACACTTAATTTTGTTAATAAATATCTGCTGCTTGAATAACAAATTTATATTGTTATATTATTAAGTACAATGGTTTTCTTTTTAAATAAATGACTACTTTAAATAATACATTAATTCGCAAAATTATGCAGATTTAGTACTCCTTTAAAAATATTTCAAGGAAAAATCTTTCATTTCATCCCTCACAAGTAGCAATAATTACTGATAATACGATGTATTTAGCTTATATTTGTATTTGGCAATTCTCATTTCAGGATGACGCGATTGTCGGTCAATTTCAAAGAATCATGACTAAATGACGATTAATTTTAAAAAATCATGACGACAATATTCGCAAAGCTGTTCATACGAAAAATGACCGAGATGGTCAGAATATAGCTTATTATCAAGGCAATTACATACGCGTAAAGTCATGTTTATGACATGTGACGCGGTTACTCATAAAGTACTTGCGCATAACAATATGTGAAACGTAAAAAAAGAAGATATTCTGGTCTTATTTTTAAGCGCAAAACCGCTATTTTTAGCGTAGAAAAACATGTCTAACCTTTCCATTTAGTGCGAATGTTTTAGACTATAATTAGTGGATGTCTTACGGTCCAAATTGCAAAAATGATATTAAAAGACTAACATTATTAATTGAAAAATTACACTTAAAGTAGGTATTCTAGATGATCAAATCTTAGGATTCTATAAATTTTGTACTCGACTTAGACTGAAACATATTTGGCCATTTTAATTTAGATAAATATCTAAAATATCTAAAATAAATATATAGAACAATCTCTCGATAATAAAATAACAATGTGGCAAATGAAAGTAACGGCACAGTAATTAGAGCGCCAATTATTAATATATTTAAACTATAAATTTGTTATATTGTATTTAATTTGTATTTGTAATATTGTAATTTTTTTATAATAAACAAAATATCTCGAGAACAATGTATTTTTGAAACAAATATTTCATATATAAGGTCGTAGAATTTAAAGAGAGCCATCAGATGAGTTACTTACATTTTGGATTTAAGGCTCACTTTGAATCCAATAAGGCCCAAATTTTTTTTTTCTAGGAACGCTTATATTTTATTGCAGATTCGTATTCTATGGAACAAAAATAAAGAAATTTGTTCTTGATAATTTTTCACTAAATTTCCTTTAATAGTCGTAAAATAACACTCAAAGTTCTTATTTTGAAATACATACCGGCCAACAAAGACAGGATTAGCGACAATTAGGCCAATAAAGGCAATTTATTTCAATATATAAAAAAAATTGTCTGCTGTTCTTGCCTTCGTTGAGCAATATGTATTTCAAGATAAGAACTTTGAGCACTACTTTGTGCCTATTAAAGGAGATGTAGTGAAAAGTTACAAGAAACAAAAATTCCTTATTTTTTTCTAAATACGAATCTATAATAGATGTTTCTATCGAAACAAAATCACCTTAGACTTTATTATGCCCAAAGTAAGTCTTGAATCCAAAATCTAAGTAGTTTATTTAATAGTCCTTTTCAAATAACTTTTATTTGAAATATTTTTTTTTTTAATGCATTTTCGAAATATTTTGTATCTAAATTAAAACCAAATGTTTCGGTCCAAGTATAAAATCCATAGGATTTTAAGATTTGATCATCTAGAATACATCTATTGCAAACGTGAACTTTCAACTGATAACGTTAATTTTTTCGTATTACTTTTGTAATTTAAGACGTTCCCTTGTTAAAAGTAAATAAATATTGAAGTCATCAATAGATATTAAGAATATAAATAAACTAAAGAAATAAAATAAGAAATTCGTAAATTAAATATAAAATGCTAATAAATTTAAAAAAATTAAAAATATAATGTAATTGTAAAATATCATTACAAAACGTTGGTAGTGGTGTGTCAATGAGACAGATTGATTTAAACTTTGCCCTCTGTACCGGTGTGGCATTTTATTAGTAGGTATCAATCGCAACAATCGAGACGGTCAGCGAAGAAGATAAGACTGTTTTCCTGCTGGCCTGGTTTTACATTTGCAAGCAATCTCAGACAATTCTGCAATAGCGTTTGCTATTTTCGCATCGCGCCAAGGTGTCCTATTGTAATCGATGTGGTGAAATACTTTAAAAATTAAGCGAAATACTTCACCATATTTTTACATATTCGGATAATCGTAAAGCGAATAATTTTTTGTGACGTTTATTTTGCTCGGATTTTGTTCGGATGAAGTCATTTCGACTGTTCCAATATCATGTTACAATATATGTTTCATTCTTTTCAATAATACATTTTTGATGTGATATAATTTGTATTGAGATCGTGCCATATCACTAGATTTATAAACTAGATAAAATTTGAAACTGACTTGACTAAATGATCAAGAAGATGTTCAGATGTCTACCTTTGAACATAAAAAATCATCAAACAATAGATTATTTAATTCAAATGCTATGAAATATTATAAACTTTTTCTCATTTTGACTAATTTTGTCACAAAATATTTCTCCAATGTTCCGAGTAAAATGTTTTAATTAAGATAAAACATCTTGTTACAACGCACATCGTAACAAGTTTGATCACGCAGGTCAATTTTCAAGGACATGCACTTCAAATCTCAAAATGATAATTAAAATCCTGGATGTTTTTAATAAGAATGAACAGCGACAGACGAAGCTACTTTTAACGCGTACATTTTTTATAGCAGTAGAATACGTTACGTCTCGCGCATAACTACTTTCAATAAATTTCTCGATGAGATATTTCTCGAATTTATTTTCGACACGTCAGATTAATTATTCGATACGAATGCGATGCATGTTACATTTGCCCTTATCTGCTTTTTCCAATACAACGCTACCTCACACTGTTCAATTTGCCAGGCCAACTTTCCGCCCACACGAAGAAAAGACGACTTTGTGATAACGCCGTCAAAATAAACTAAAATATATATATACACGTAAGAATATGAATAGGTGCCGAAGCAATAGAGCTCGCAATACAACGATTGTGACGTGAAGCACAGGATTTCCAAGCGAAGTTTTCCTGTTGTTCAGTCGTCCTAAAGGGACAACTAGAACGCCGTGAGAGGGTGGGAGTCTCTATATTAAATCATGGCGAGACTTCTGCTGAAAGCCAGTCGTTCGCGGAGCGTTGGAACACATGAAGGGTCCATCCTGTGTCCTCTGATTGTTATAAGGACTATTAAATATTTTTTCGGCTACTATCTTCTTCGCGTTGGATTGTGTTGGTTCATCGACTTCACGCATTGATAAAAAATTGTAATGGGTAAAACCACTTGACGTAGCTCTGTGGAACATTTTGATGCAGATAAATTTCGATTAATTTGAATTTTTCGCTGAAGGAAGAAATTGTTCGGGAAGAACTTGAAGAGGGATCCGATTGTAATCATTAATCGAGAAAACGGAATAGACTGGAGAGAATTGAGAAAAGAATCCCAAAAAAATCCAGAGTCGAGATCTTCTTAAGCATTCCTATTTCACCGAAACAAAAGCCGGTTTCAAGAATGAAGCTAACTGCGTTAAAATTGATGTCGTGCCTGTTTACAACACTACTACTCGCAGTGATCGCCTTCGGATATCCCGCCAGCAACAGCGAAGCAGTAAGTATCTTTGTATGCGATATCTCGTCAGAGTCGATACTAATATTAAGAATGATACAGTTGAAAATTATACGATTTACCAATTTTAAATCATGGAATTTTGCTGATGTACAAGACATAAATGACGCACAAGCAGAACGTTCCCTTTTCTCGCTGAGCGTCAATTATAAGAAATGCATCTCATATTTTTCTCCATTGTAAGCACGTGGGATGTCGAAAGTACAAGTGGACGTTGGTCATTGAACGGTCCTCGTTAAACTAATCTTTATTTGTCTGAGAATGCAATGATGTGTCCAACCATATTGAGTCGTAGGTGGTACATGATCTTGTAAACAGGAAGACTTTTCGCCAAGATGTCATTAACTTAAACCTTCTCATTGTCAGTCAACTTCGACCTGATTTCGATTAATGTGGTCGGTCATTATGTTAGATAATTTTTTTCCTTCTATTCGCACTTTTATTAATTTCTAACGCACTGGTAATTTTTCAGTCTTTTGTTCACAGTAATCCTAATAATTCTGTTTAAGCTATATAATTTGCAGGCGATCGAGAACATGAGGCAGATTCCACAATGGCATTGTCTCCGCTATAGAAAGTTTGATTTTGTCCGTCGCTGTCGGAATTATCGCTCAGGAAGAAGACACTGACAAATGGACATTCAATATGATCCACGATTGGCAATACATTATGGCAAATTTCGTCGTCCAATCGTGCAGAACATTCCGTTTCAATTCATTAAATTAAATAAATTTAAGTTTATTTAAATAAAATTTAAACATATTAAATTAAATTATATAGAATCCATAAAAGCATTTATGCTGGAAAAAGAATTTAGAATGTTTTTATATCGAAGAAATCTGCATTAAGTGCGACTGATAATCATGATAAGAGAAATATCATATTTTATAATTTTATTTTCATTGATAAATTCTTTATCTGCAGATACAAGGTGTTTGGAAAATAATGATAAATTTTTTGCATAGGAGTAGAATGGACTAAACTGAAAAGAAAGGTCCTCTACCATTTTGCAATTTTCGCAAAATATTGTTGAGTTAACAAAATATTAATTGCTAAAAATTGCCAAAAATCTTCAGTCATTTTTTACTCAAATACAATACTATCAACTTTACAGATAAATTGCAAGAAATAAAAATTGTTTATTTTCTTTTCATAGAATTTTAACTCTAAGAATTTTTTTAGAATTTTTTCAAAATTTTTTAATACTGTATTTTCTCATGTTGTTAAAAATGCAGTACTAAAAGATTGATAAAAAATTCTGAAAAAATTTGTAAAGTTCTATGAAAAGAAAATAAACAATTTTCGTCTCTTGCAGTTTTTCTGTAAAGATGATAAAAAAAATTATTGAAGACCAATTTTCGGCAACTTTTAGCAATTAATATCTTGTTAATTATTGCGAAAATTGAGAGCGAGTGTAGCAGAGTAAACAGCGCACTGATCTGCTAGCTGTGCTAGAGATCCCAGGTTCGATTCTCGGTAAAACCAAAATATTTTCATACACTCTCGGAAGGAAGCGGCAACCCACCGAGATTATCCTTGCCAAGAACATTTCTCTAAACAAAAACTTTGTCGTTCGAAATCGATATTACTGTAAATCCCGTATGAACTACGACCGGTGTGCATGACCAGCATGCGTACCACAGGCATATGAGAGAAGTCATCACGCTCAGACACGAGCAGCAGGACTAAAGAGATTGCAAAAATTGCAAATGGTAGAGGACTTTTCTTCTCAGTTTAGTCCATTCTACCCCTATAAAAGATTTATTATTATAATATTTTCCAAACACCCATATATATATATGTATGAAATTTTCAAAAGACTTCTGTTTTCATGCCTATTGATTTTAAATTTTACATGAGATATGCAAAAAAAATATTAAAATGAATTTTTATATTATCTTTTATAGAATATGTATAAATAATTCATTTGTTATGTCTTATTTTCCTTGTTTATATTTACTACTTTAGCTTAGTAAACTCTTATTTATTTTGTAAATTGTCTCAGTTTGTTTACTTAATAAATTTGATCTCAAATATAATAAAATTTTTTTATATTTTCCAAATAAATTTTTTTATTGGCATACTAATTGTAAAAATATTTGCTGACAGAAGAAATTTATCAAAAATCCTAAAAGTCGCAAATATTTCAATTTTATCATGCCATAACATCATAAAATATAAATTACAATATACTATTTCAAATTGATTTTAATTATAATATATTTATTTCATAAAAATGTTTTCTAATTTCTAAGTTTTAGAAAATTTATATATAAAGAATGCGACTTGAAGGAATCTTTGCATAAAAATTTTCGAAACGCAAAATTTTACTTACTTCTTGTATCATTCCTTTTGCTGGTATGCCAAGATGTTCATGAACTTGCGCGACAGTTGGCTCTTTGCTCGAAGACGTTTGAGTCGCGATAAAGTTGGAGAAGGCGGTCAATGGCATAGTTCCTTTGTCTGAAATAATCTCTAAAGAAACATTCGCTTCAGATTCTGGCTCCAATGTGAGCAATTCCTAAACAGAGAGTACAATAATAGATAATAAAATATAAATATATTTACATATTAAATTAATTCAAACATTATACAATTAGATATAAATTTATTTAATCTAAAAATGTACCTGATTTGAATCCAAAAAGAATAATTGTGATTTTCGTTGCCATTGGCCAAAAGAAGGATTACGTTTTTCCTGTAGATGAGGTACAAAATTAGCCGCTAATATAGAACTGGTACTTTCAATAAGGCACGTTTTCTTATAAATGAGTGTTGCACTTTGTGGTGTAAACACATATACTAAAAACAAATGAATTATTTTCTTTCTATTAAAACATAATAAAATAAGATAAAAAATATAAGAAAATATACATAATGAGATGTGATTATAAGACTGTTGTATGACAAAAAAATAACATATATATATATATATATATATATATATATAACTATATTAAATATATATAATAAAAAGGCATTTATATATTGTATAGCATACATGAATTGTCAGATGTAAATGCTGCCATGTATGTAGATTTTAAGTCGCATGTAAGACTCACGACGTTCAAGGGTACACTCCATGTTATAGCAAGAGTTAAAATATTCCAAACTGTTATGTGCTGCTGAGACACAACCACAACAAGATGACAGGCCTCGTGTTTGCCGAATTCTATTCGTCTATTGTAAACATTTTACAATTATGCCTTTATAAATGATCGTTTTCCATGTTTAGCTAAGAATGTACTTATTAAAATAGTTATATATTTTATTTTTCTTATAACTTACGATATTGGTTCATTATACTGAGAATGTGTAAGACTTGATTTTAATTCGCAAGCTTCGGGCAGCCATAAAGTTAAGGTAGAATTAAAACCAACAGCTAATAATGAACCATCAACTGAAAAACCCGCATCTGTAGCAGCTAAATTGCGATAGTCTCCAACTCCGTAACAATACCAGTGTTTTGTCTCTTTATCTATAATAAATATAATTATAACAAATAATGATATACATACATTTCGCTAAATTTTAATGAAGCTATTTTATTATACAAAATAAATAATTAGATATATGTACTTTCTACAATGGACGATTTTCTCAAATTCCATAATTTAAATTTATTATCTCTCCCAGTGGTAATAGCTAACCAATCTCCATCGTCAAATGTCGTATCTGGTTGAAAATGTAATGCATTTATTCCATTTTCATGAGGTAATTCAATGGATGTATTTAATATAAATCTAGAATGTTGATAAGTTATATATATATATTGGTATTGCAGTGTTCTAACAAATATAAAGTTTATATATATTTACATTTGCTTTTTCAAATCGTAGAACCAGAATTTTAATCTAACTTCTATAGATGAAATTTTATCATTTCGTTCTTCAACTGTTGCCATCCATGTACCATCATGATTTAGAGCTATTTTTGTAACTTCTGTATTTACAATAATTACATCACGTTCTTGAGTCAAAAAATTTTGAGCAGTTATATTAATCTGAAAAATTTGTGAAAGATTTATCAGTTTTTTATTTAAACTTATTTATTTAAATTTTCTTTTTACATTGCTTTGCTTTTAATATGTAATAATCTACTTACATTGTACAACAGATTCTTTGTATGAATGTTATAAAATTGTACATGTCCAGTACGACTATTTAGAACAAGACTACCTGTTCTTGGGTCAACGATAAGCCCCGCAGGAAATAGATCTTTGGACGAAGCAACACCCCACGTAAAGTTTTGTATCACTGATGTTAATTTTCTTTGAGGATTTACAATAACAATACCTTATAGTGAAAACATAATTAGTCGTCATAAACTCGTTATATTAATTCGAATTTTCATGATAAAAAATTTTACCATTATCTAAAGTCGATACAGCAACATATAAATTATCTGGTGCAATAGTAAGATGTTTAATAGGCGCCGGTAATCGTGGAAGGAATGAATTATGTTGGGGATTTGCTAAAGTCCATTTTACTAATACACATTCACCACCACCTGTATACATATGGCCACCTGTAAAACAAAAAAATGTGTTATATCGTACCATTAAATTACTGCTTTATGAAAAATATTTTGCGAATATAAATTTTCAACACCTATTACCTGACTTGCTAAACACTATTTCTGTAACCGGTAATGTATGCCAGTGAAAAATAGCTGTATATGGTCTAGTCTGGAATAAATTTCTCCATACTAATACACGACCTGTAGAATCTCCGGTAGCAACACATTCTTCTTCTGGATGTCCCGCTATGCAAGTAGGTACTCTACCAGTTTTACCAGTCTTGTGCCTACATCAAAATTAAGTATTTAAAATATATAATATTCTATCACACAAATATAAATAATTACACATAATCCCAAAATATTTTACATTGTATCAACTAAATTTCTAGCTGGATTTAATATATGTAAATCTGTATCATGTACAAGTGCTATTAAATTCTCTCCATAATTCCCAATTATATCAGTATAATACTCTTGTGACTTGGTCCTAAAAAAAATAGATGATAAATTATCAAAAATTATGCAACTATCAAACAAAACTTAATAGAAAAAAAATAAAAAATATTTACCAGATATATATTGATTTTATAAATGTTCCAGTTTCTATATCAAATAAAAGTACATATATTTTATTTCCACAATCAGAGAGATGAGTTATTAACGTTTGACATATTTCGTTTCCCTGAGCTGTTCTGTGTTTTACAATGTGAAAGGTTTTAATTTTTGCTTTGTCATTTGCTAGAAATTTTAATTGCTGTAAAAATATAAACACAGTATCATTTAATATCTACAAAGTTATAATAACAACAAAGAAATTAATTAAGAAATCAAAGAGTTAAAAGTTAAAAATCCAAATATATGAGTATATTAAAAATTAATAACAAGTACACATATATTATATAATTTGAATATATATTAAAGATTATAAATAAAAGAAACATTAGCAAACAAAATAACGTTATCTAAGCTCTTACTAATTTCTTAGTAATTATTCCACTTTGGCAATTCCAGAAATACAATTCGCCGTTTTCAGTACAACCAATAATAACGCTGACGTTATCTGGATGCGGTATTACTCCGGCAATTCTGTAATCCAAGGGTTCAAACTCTCGTACAAAGTCTCCCGTTTGCGTACTGTATACCCTTATGACATTCTTCCACACTATGTACAGAGTTCTGAAAAGCAAAATATCCATTGCACATTGATAGCTACATATAATGTCTGACTAAAACCTCAAGAAAATGAAATAAAACTTGAAATAGAAACTAAAATTAAACTTACTCTCCATCGCTAGAAAACAGTGGGCGTTGATCAATTATACTTCCACCACCTTTCCTCTTCACGACCATATTTCCATCGCCTTTCATCTTTACAGTCATATTTCCACCGACTTTCTATATAATTTGGGATTATGTGTAATTATATATATATATTAGGTGTTGGAATTAATTCGTAGCGTTTTACAAGTGATGGGAAGTACAACAATTCACCGCAAGTTACATTTGTATTCATGAGATTAAAGTTTTGTTTTTTTTTTCAAACAATTTCAATTGTATTTTGACACTCGTATACACATAAAATGTTTAAAATTACATAAATATATTTACTTAAAAATTATATAAATAAAATTTCTAGTTTAAACATTTTAACCTCCATATATGCAGGTACATATATATCTACACAGCCAACATGCTCCACATGGTTTGGTAGGTGCAGGTAGGTGCACAATACTTCACTTTTTTTTTTAAAGGATGTGATCTATTAACGTTGCAAATGCTTCGTTAACTAGTTAATAGAAAGAATTTTACAAATTGATTGAAAGAATTTGCTTCAAAGCACTTGTAACATGAATTACGTGGAATATTACATCCCAACTGTCCAGACTGGGAATAGAATGGCTGGACAAAATCAGACTTTACTAATTAAAGTTTCCTTTTTCCGTTCTATTCTAAATTATTATACAAAATTATCGTTATATATATTTTTATTATTTAAAGTACTGAGAAATATAAATATTTTATTTTTTAATAATAAAAATATAGCCCAAATATTCCGAAAACCGGAATATAATTCTCAATCAACTCCAATTAACTTAATCGGTAAATTAAGTGTCAACCGTGATTGGTCAATTCTGCTGAACAGTAAATGCGATTGGTCAGTTCCAATGTAACAATCGGTCGATTAAGTCAATCGGAGTTCGTAAAAATGGTCGCGAAACTGTCCGAACGAACGAATCACTCTCTGCCGAAACTCATCGGAAAAAAAAGCGTCGCCATTGCAAAGCGATGGTAGTGTCCTCTCGCGATCATTATAATTTACTTTTGTGCCGTTTAGCCTCATCCTCATCGGATGGCTGCATCTGCCCACTTATGTATTCGAGTGTTTGTAAAGATTTTCAATATTGCACGTCGCGGATCCGTTGATATTTGCGAAGTGATATCGCGCGTACGTTCCAGTTAATTACGGTTCAACGATTCAATTTCCCGTAATGCGACACGTGTCGCTTTTCAGCTCGCGTCTTTAACAACCAAGTTCGAGCAGCGGTTGTTCCGTACCCTGTTGTCGAGGAGCAACGTTGCAACGATAATGTCATTATTCAACAAGCCGAAGCGGAACATACGCCGACGTCCTTTCGACGATGAAGATGAGGATAATGAGAACAGAATGGAGGTGGAGGACGCGCAGCCGGTCAAAGTTAAAACGAAGAAGGATAAACCAAAGCAGACGCGCCTCAGCTTTGGAGAGGAGCTGGAACAAGGTGTTTATACACACATCTTTGCATATGTAATATGTGTGTGTAATTAGTGTGTATATGAGTAACCTGTTTTATATTTGCCTGATTTCAAATATCAGGTGCTTTCTAGCAACATTAGGTCTGTTTATTTATTCCTGCATTAGATTGCATTTATTCTCTTTCTCGCTTTTGCCAAATATCAAACATACCTATTTTACTTTAAGTTCCAAAAGTGTATACTAGTTCAGCTATAGAAAATAGACTTAGTGTAATACAAGGTTTGTTTGCGTCGCAGATCCCAGTTTGCTCCAGTATGTCCTATCATAGCTCCTACTTACTTCAATATACTCATTGGAATCAATAGGAGTATGTAATGTGAACAAATCTACAATGAACGAACCTACAGTGAATCATTTTACCTTTGCTTAACATTGGCAAATAACAAAAGGCCTGTTATTCTTTTAACTTTAGGACTGAACTTCTTACATGGTTCATCTTCTTTTTCTTTTCACATTAGAGAGAAAAAGGCAAAAGATAATGCAGAAAATTTAGTTCTAGGATATGGAAAAAAAACAGACCTAAAGATGTAATGATTTATTGTGTTACACTATGTTCATCTGTTCGTTGCTGGAAAGCATCCACAATTTGAATGATAATGTGGTGCTACTTGCTCATAGAATGAGCCTTACAGGGATAATCAATAGTAGGACAATCTCTTTAATATCAATATAATTTTATTTTAGACAAATATTTACACTAACAGATGCTGTTTCTTCCAAATCTATTACCAAGTATTGAAAAATATACTGCATATTTAGATTTAAATTAAACTTTGAAATAAATTACAGGGGACGACGGAGAAGTTTTTATAGTCAAGAAATCGTCGAGGAGCAAAAAGCTGATGAAACAGCTAGATCACGAAAGGAGAAAAAAGAAAGGTGAAGAGAAAATGCAAGTGGACACTGAGCAAGCGAATAAATCCATTAAGCAGGAAAAAGATTTAGAAATAAAGACAGATGATCTAGTAGTAAGCTATCTCTATGATGTTTTATTATTATTAGCATTTCTTCCATTTAAGTAATTTATCAGTTAACATAGAAGATTTTTTATGTCTCTCCCTAATATGTTGACTAATGTTTCAAGATTTGGAACAACTGTGGGAGTACAGCCCAAGGAGACATTATTTAAATGTCGTTTCTTATATGATAATAATTTACGTGTATACTTTATATGTATCAAGTAATTTTTTAATAAAAGTTAGAGTTAATTATTTTAATAAAAATGTTCTTTTAATTGTTAAATTTAGTCACATAAATTTATATATTTGATTGGAATATTACTTTGTCTAATGATTTTTATTTTATCAGTTATGTGTGCCAAAAAATGAATAATGCTTAAATTATAAATATACAAAGATTGTGTTCTAACTTAACTTATTTAAAATTTTAATAGTTTATTATTTCTCTTTAGTGTATACATACTCAAATCAATTTGAAAGCTTTACAACTTAATGATTCTTAATGATGATTCTTAATGAATATATTTGTATCTTTGTTATTTTATTGGGTTAATAGAAATATGTTCGGATATTTTAATTTCGAAATATTGTATTTCAAAATTTATGAATATTCTATTCGTAAAAATTTTGAATTTTTTTGTTTAAAACTGTGTATCTTTACTAAACAAAATATAATCTTTATTGCTAGGTTAAAATAAAAAACACAGGACCTCTGATTTTAAACGGACGAGCTGCATTGGCAGCAGGAAAAGATGACTATACATCGGGTGAGGAGGAAGATGAACCTTGCAGTCACAAATTTAGGAAAAATACAGATAAAGCTGAAACTGTAAAAATACTTCTTGAGAGTACGTAATTCAGATGATGCATATAAGTTATGATGTTGTTAAATCATTACTAGAATTCATATAATTAATAAAATTGCTATGTATATATTTAATAATTCATATCTTTGACAAAACAAATGAAAAATGAAGTATTAGGTTTTGTTATTATATCTAAGCAGCATTACAAAATATATATTATAAATATATATTATAAAACTAATATTTAAAAATTAATATATTTTTTAATTGTTTTATAATCTCTTGATATCAACCAGGTATTGTAATGATATTACAATAAATTTATTTTTATAGCGATGACAAGGGCAAGTCAAGACTAATACGAGAGGAAGACCATGATCGAAGTGACGATGATGATTCTCAAGATCGACTAGACATGACTGTCAACACTGAAGCACGTGATAAAGAAAAAAGGAGAGAAGCATTTCTTGCTTCTCAAGTTCCATTAAAATGTGAGTTTTTATATATAATAATTAACTTTAAGTATAGCGTATATCTAGTTAAAAAATTTTAAGATATTTAATAATAAAAAGTAACACAATTTTGAATACATTTTTTAATTTAGTTTCAGATAATGAAAGTGAGCACGAAAACGAAGAAGAAGAATGGGAAGCTCAACAAATACGAAAAGGTGTAACCGGTGCTCAGGTAAAGTTTATTAATATACCATGAGATTTAGGATTAAAAAATATATACATAAAGCAATGTGTTAAATACCTGAAATATTTTTACATGCAGATTGCAGCAGCACAGCAAGATTCTATGTTGCAACAACAATATACAATGGGCATGAATGTTAATCAAATAATTGGGTCTGGTGTACCTTTAGAAATGGTATTAATGCCTGCACCACCACCGCCACCATCTATTCAACCACCAGATCCAACAAAAATCGTACCTGTTACTCCGCAAGAAGTTGTAAACAGGATGCGCACAAGGTTCCATATTTCTCCAAACATGTTTCGGGCTTTTTATACAATAAAAAAATTAAGCTAATTAATGCTAATTAATTAAATATAATAATTATAATTTAAAGGTTGGACAATTTGAAAGAGGTGCATAGACGGCATCAGCAAGATCAGGAGCGTTTAGAAGGAGAATTACAACAAACCATAAAAGAATTGGACGAAAGTGAAGTTCGTACGCCGCATTATGCACAACGCTTCAGATATTACCAAGAGTTGCGTGGGTATGTCACTGACTTGGTAGAGTGTCTTGATGAGAAGGTGGGTTGATACGCTGTCACGTTTGATTTATGTGCACTGGGTTTTATCGTACAGTATGTGGCTGAATAAAAATTCTTCAGTCCCAGTAAAGTACCAACGATTTTAATAAATCTTGTTTTAATAAATTTTGATATCTGAGGTTTATGTTTCTGATTATAAATTATATATATTGAAAACAATTGAATCATTTAATATAATGATCAAATTATCATACTTTTATTATAATATTTCATCTTATGAATGTAAAATACATACAGTGAAAGAAAAGAAATTATATGATTTAAAATTATATTTGGTATGATGTCAAATAGTAACGAAAGTCCAGAAACTTTAAATTGCAAAAGATTCAAGATACATTACTTAAAAAACTGAAACAATATTTGTTTCTCTTTTATCCAGAGCTTTTGATAAATAAAATAAAAGGGAGATAAAATCTTTTAAAGTAATAACTTACTGATTCGACTATTCGTAAAATAAAAAGAATGCATATATATCGCACATATACATGTTTCCATTGCCGGGGGTCATTATCTTCTCTGTATTATATGCTATTTTGATATACATTTTATAAAGATAAATATCATACAAGTGATTAATAAATTAATTTGACTGTGGTAAGTAAATTGATGTCTAATCTAGTCTTTATTTTTAATGTGTGAACATTTGTCACGTTGAAGAATTTTTTATGTAATTCATGAAACTATCGATTATCAAACAAATTAATGATTTTTAAGCATTATTATTATCATAAAGCCATTCAGTTTAGACATCATCAGTTTTATTACAATAGAATATGATTCATTGAATCACATTAAATGTATAATTCTTTTGTTAGCTTCCCCTGGTCATCGACTTGGAGCAACGCTGGTTAGATCTATATGGTGAACGTTCAGTCGAATTGATGGAACGAAGACGACAAGACACGAGAGATCAGGCGGAAGAAATAACTACTACAGCAAGTCAGTACATTTCCATTTTAGTGTAGAGAATATAATTGATAGAACTTAGTATATTGAGGACGCTTGATGATCTTATATATATATTCCAGAGATTTTACTGAAAGATTTCGCAACACAAATTCTATAATTTTTTTTTGTTTTGCAGGAGGTCAAGCCATGAGAAGAGGACCAGAAGTAGAAATACACGTACGACGAGCTACAGAGAGAGAAGGTAGAAGAGCCCGTCGTAGAAGAGCAAGAGAATTAGCATCAAATATTCCAAAGCACATTGATGGCATGTCTAGTGACGACGAAGTTACTGAGCAACAAAATCTTGTATTTAAGCAAGCGAAAGGTAATAATCAACTTTATATTTCGATTTCATAAAAGTTCATATTTACATTTTTAATATATAATTTTTATGATAACATTTTTATTTTATTACAGATGAAATCGATAATAATTGTAAAGATATATTTTCTGATGTTATGGAAGAATATTGTACAGTACGTGGTATCCTTTCAAAATTCGAGTCATGGAGAGAAACAGACATGGATGCCTACACAGAAGCTTATGTATCGTTGTGTTTACCTAAAATTATTTCGCCTATTATCAGATTACAACTACTTACTTGGAATCCGATTATGGTATTTTGTTCACTTTTTCCATCAATAAAAGGAATCTTAATCATACTTGTAATTAATATCTGATTATTTTTACAGGAAAGCGCTGATCTAGAAAGAACAAAGTGGTATAATACATTACTTCTGTACGCTTTAGATAGTAAAGAGACAGAAGAATCATTGAAACGAGATCCAGATGTTAGATTAATACCATCCACAATTGAAAAAATTGTGATACCAAAATTGACATGTAAGAGTGATATAAGGATTATCTTTATAATGCTATTTGTAAAACTACAAGTAGAAATGAAATAATTCTATTTTATGTTAATAATTTTTAGCTATTATTGAAAAGATATGGGATCCAATGTCAACGTCTCAGACGTTACGTCTCGTTGGAACTATAAATCGATTGATAAAGGAATATCCTAATTTAAATGATAGCAGTAAACAGTTAGAAACTTTATTCAACGCTATTTTAGATAAAATTAAAGCTGCGATTGAAAATGATGTTTTCATACCTATTTTCCCAAAACAGTCAGTATATTCAGTATATAATTAAATTGATATCTCGTATAATTACGTTATTCATTGCTTCTAACATAAATTAACATTTCAGAGTTTGGGATACAAAACATCAATTCTTCCAAAGACAATTTGCGATGGCTGTTAAATTATTGCGCAATTTATTAAGTTGGCAAGGTATTCTTGGGGATATACAGTTAAAAAATTTGGCACTTGGTTCGCTTTTGAATCGTTATCTGCTCGCTGGATTACGCGTTTCTTGTCCAACTGACGCTTTATTCAAGGCAAACATGGTATATCATATTTAACATTAAAATATAATCAGGAAACATGGTAGTGTCTTGGCGCTAAGACAAGCGCAGTAATAAATACTACATCATAAAGGATATTTTTAGTGCTTTAATTTTATTCAGTTACAACAAATAAAATGTTTATCAATGTTTGTTAGATTATGAGTACGCTACCAAGAGCATGGCTGCAAGGAGAAACTATTGAACACCTCAAAATGTTTGCCACACTTATTCAACAACTTAGCGAACAATTGGATCAGGCAAACCCTGCACATAAGTAAGTATAAATAATGTTTGTCGCAATCAACAAAATGTTTTATTATTTTGTAAATTGAGCAAGACATATAAACTCTTTTTAAAATGAAATTTGTGTGTTATAGTGAAGCCTGGGAATACGCCAAGTCCATTTTGAAAATAATTAAACCCTTATAATATGTTGATTATTATATGTATGTGTCAGTAATATTTTGTCCAATTTTTTGCTTTTAGTATCTATATGCTTGTTGATAGATTTTATACATATAACGTATAATAGGATTCTGTACATGATGCATTACAGTAAATTGTCAAATGTATAATATATGAAGATACAATTTTGTATAGTAATAAACTAAATAAGACAACTCATGACATGATATACTTCCCGATTGTACATAATAGATAAGCCAAAAATAAATCTGTAAATAGTACACTCGTAAATATTCGAGCCTTGCCTTTAAAAATAATAGTTACGATAATTGAAAAAATATCCAATTCCTATATCAATAAAATATGACATTCTCTAAGATATGTAATTTGACAAATTTATAATAAAAAAGTGATATATGTATTTCGAATTAATAAACACATGCTTTTCGAGTTGTTTCTGAAACTAATACAAATAATAAAGCATTTATATATCAAGCGTAAAATAATTAGAAATTCTTTCACCTTTTGTTCACGATAATTAACAAAATAATCGTCAAAGAGAAATGAAAAAGAAATATATAAACATTAAACATCTTTTATATATTTTTTTCAATAAAAATAATTTTATGTTTAAAACTTTATTTTTAAACTTTTGTGACTCGAAGTCGTTCATACTTAAATTGTTAATTTTTTATTATGCAGAATAGAAATATATTGACAGTTTTTTCTGCACATACTTCTATAGGAAATTATGCGTAAATTAAGAGATATGTATATATATTTTATATGCTTGTGTATTGTGAGAAAAAGGGTCAACGATAATATAATACACGTACGATCTATATGATTGAAGATAATGCGTCGAGAGCATAATTCTTGTATATGTATACGCACCAATAACCCTGTATGTATTTGTAAGTCACAGTGATAAGAACTGGTAAGGGTCATTCCTTGACTTGCGTGAACTCAGTTTGCTTTCGCCAAGCTACGATCACACATCATGAAGTTCATAGGTATATACATACATATATTAAAATATTAAAAAAATATAAAGACGATTACATTGTTTTAAGTGAAATATTTACAATTTTAATAATTATTACTGATAATAAGAAAAGTTTACTTTCTCGCTTGTTTCTAATATATTCTTGCAAAAGTTTCCAATAATTGTGAAAAACATAAAGAAATTAAAGAAGACTGGAAAATGATAAGTCAGATAATATAAGGAAAGTCTTTCTTTTTTAGATTCCAGTTTGATATCTGTGCTAGCACAAGGGATAGGAAGAACATTATTCATATTCTTATTTTTAAGTACCGAGATTGTCGCGCAAAGTTTATTCAGGTCTGGGAAAGAATATATATATTCTTACAACACTATATCGAGCACTGGTGTATTAGTGCCTTCCAACGCAGCTTCTTCGTGGAATCTCCATGGAAAACTTGTAATTCATGCGGAAGATGACTTTGTCACAATACAGGTATTTTTAAAATAGCTGCAATTTTTTCTCTTCTTTGTTTTATTTCCTTTTTACCCATCATAAAAAACACGTACATGATTTTTTTTTAATATTAGATATAATTATAATCTGATGTAATATCTCTCAACTTTTTATATATTAGTTGCAATCATTGAAGACGAATATGCATAATGGAAATGTAAAGAAAGTGATAGAAGATATTGATATCTACGATGATGCTGTAGAACTTTTGAAACCTTTCCGTTTATCGTACAACAAAGGTCTTATCGAGAACTTCAGCACTGAAACTGAGCCTGTATGGACGACGAATATAAAACGAAGCATAGCTGGAATTTTACAACTTGATCTTTTTAACTTGGAAAAAGAAATCGCATTTCATTCTAGTGAAGTAAATAGCAAATATTTATAGATATACGCGAGTGAATAGATATATATATATATATATATATTTAATATATAGAACATTATAATTCACAGACAAACCATTATGGAAAATGTGATATTGATTACATTGTAAGTCCGGAAGACGATAGTCGTTTGATAAGAAAATCGTTCGATCCGCGGATGTGTATTGGACATCCTAGTCGTTACTGGTCGAATGTTCCTAAAGTACAATGCACTGATGATGATCAAGTATGACGCCACTGATAACACTACAACATTTTTAAACTTTTTTTGTAGATTACGAATTCATAACTGAAAATATTTCAATATGTTTGACTTTGGAAAAAAGAATTGGAAAAAGTAAAAAATGTTTTTTACTATTTTTGAAACTGTTTAAAAAAATAGGACGTCATATAAATTCATCATAGAAATTCGGATATTAATTCGAATGAAAGCTCGAATTTGAAGTTACAATTGTAAAATAGAGATAAATAAATATAACATGACAAATTTTTTTTTATAGTACAGATTTTTTGGAGAAGCGCGCACCAACTACAGCATGTCATTTGCTATATTGTCTCTTTATTAAATATTTAGAAAACGCCAAAATTCGATATGATTATGATTATAATTGATTATAATTGATTATATTTTTGATTATAATTTATATTCTAATATTATATAATTTGATTAATTTATTGCTGTCAAATAATTAAGGCATTCATCATTATATATTGTTGGACCATTTTCAATTACGGATTCGTAATACACAAAAAATACCTATCAAAATCATTTGTCACATATAAAACGAATCCTTTTTGTACTGTGTAATCTTCATATTTATTTAATACAGTTAATCGAAATATGGATATCTATGAGAATATTTATATATTATGTTATATATTTCTTAGAATCCCATCTTGAAAAGTAGCGAGAGAGTGTATCAATTAAAAACCGATGGATTCGTTCACAATATTATCTCCGTAAATGCATCTGGAGGTATCTATGTGCAACCTTTTCAAAGCATGGGAGAGGCGCATTATCATTTCGTTCGGTATATTTTACAAACATAAATATACTCGTATTATTTTATTACTATTCTAAATGAATTAGATGTAAAAATTGCTTTATCCTACACAGACAAACTATTGAGTTAGCTTCAGTGAAGGATATAACGAATAAGATAATTACAAATAATTTACGAACTACAGTCCTTCAACACGAGCTACCAGAAATAGATCTTACACAGGGTAGAGGTACACCGGATAAAAATTTCGTTTTTAAATCTGTGAGTTTTATTTTCATCTTCTCTTTGTCTGTTTTGTTATTCCAGTTAAATCCTCATCAAATTGTTGTAGATAAGTCATTTATTAGATCGTTTAAGCCACAGGCTCGAAAATCCTGGTTTAGATACCGAAATTCATAATTTGCACAATACAACGATATCTGTGCTTCTCTATTATCTTGGTATGTTAGATCGGGTTGACTTAGGAAAGGCCTACACTCGCATTTCAGGAACTAGTTATAAAGAAGAAACGATACGGTATTTATATTTTAATTATCCCTTGTTACATTACTATCCCTATTTTTAAGATAAATTATATTTCTGTGCTTCTTATCATAACAGAAACATGTTTCTCGAGGCGCTGCCGCAAGTCGGAAGCAGAGAGTCTGCACTTTTTATATTAGATCTTGTTCAAGGCAACGAAGTATCCGATATGTCTGCGATTCAATTACTTATGCGGTTACCGTTTCACATAAAAAAACCCGACGTTCAACTGCTGGTCAGTCTCCAACCACTTCTTGCGCTGCCGAACAAAATCTGCGCGGAAGTGCAAAATACTGCAATTCTTACTTATGGAACATTAATATACAAAACTTGTCTAATGCATTGTCCGTATGAGATGTTAGATGATTACGTACGCTTGTACCTCGATAAATTTACTGGTATATGTAACAATTTGTATCTGTTTTGTGTTGCAATTTATATTATTCGGATAAGATTGTTTGATTCATGTTATAGAAACTACTTTGTACGAGCAGAAGATGATTTGGTTGGAAGGTTTGGCGAATATACAGCTGGGTAAAGTCGTCGAGTTTTTAGAGCCTATAGCTACCGGCAATAATGCTGAATCGCGACATTTTCGAGTACTTGCGGCTTGGGCTTCTATTCCCACAGCACCGTTGAGACCCGATGTTGTAAGTGATTTTTCATATAGATTTACACAGTATACAATTTGAACATGCTGGACATCACATTTCATATTGAATTACATATATAATAATTTTCTTTTAGATTTATCCTGTATATTGGCCGATCTTGCTCAATAGAACCGAACATTTGGAGATGAGGGTCGCTGCACTAACTTTGCTTATTGTTTCCAGTCCTACACCAAACAGATTGATTTCTCTGTATTGGTATATGCAAAACGAGCCCAATCAACACTTGTATAATTATTTTTATACGATGCTAAAATCTATGGAACGCACCACGTATCCCTGTTACAGACGCATGTAAATACGTGTATAAATTTATCAGAGCGAAAGAACAGTAGCAATATTAATCGAATATTAATTTTCATATCGTTGCGTATTCGTAACGAATACGTATATTTCTAACGCACTGTCTTGATTTAATATAATTTATGTTGCTTGAATGCATTGGTACTGTTCTTTCATTTATTACCAAATTTTTTATTAGTTTAACATAATTTATTTAATTAATTTATAAATGTTTATTTATTTAATATATATATATATATATATATTTTTTTTTTAATTCTTAATTGTTGCCACCGGATATTTACAGAAGCAAAATCGCGGCTCAATTCAGCCGAGTACTTCGGGTACCGAATAATGAATATATGATTACTGGTAATTACTTGATTGATTATCAAGATTCTTTAAGAAGATTTGGCGCTATGCTGCATGGCATTATCATAGCCAATCCTTCTACAAATATTCCTGAAGTAATATACGTAACTTTAAATAATTATGCTAGTGGTACGCACCTTAATCATGTATCTGTAAGTATATGCATATAGTTTCCAAAGCAAAAATATTTGCATTACTTTTAAATGTTAATTGATCTAATTTAAATTCTTTTTTTAACATTAGTTATATATCAAAGCGGAGGGTATTTTCCACTCATTAACAACTTCCTTTGACAACCCAACAAACATAAAAGATATTCTGAAAGAATTCAAACTGGATGAACGTATGAAAGGCCCTATGCATTTAGAAATAATTACACGTATTCAAGAAAAGACAGTATTGTGCATTCACTGGAATGAAACAAATATAGTTGAGGGGTTGAAGTGTAAGTTTGTAATTTATAATCGCGACTCTGTAACAATACACAACATTACACCATTTGTTTATTTAATTTTCTAGACTTGTCCTCTTTATCGGATAACATATATCAAACGTATTATAACATGGAGTTTCACGTTAATCAACAACGTATAAATGTGCCATTGGCGATAGAATCCGTGCAAGTAACCGATTTCGGTACCAATGTTAGACTCGCGATGACGGGAACTTCTCTGTTTTCAATGAGAGGAAATTTTACACGTGATTTTCCTGGACGGAACAACCATATTATTTTGCGGTAAGATTATATTTCACGTATTTATATGTATAATTTACCTCGCATAATTACATGTATTTACTTGCGCTCGTTTTCGTAAAATTTATCTAGTCTTTAAACGCTTCACGATGAAAATAACACATCGATGTATGACATACCCAATCTAATTCAATTGTTAACTTTCATAAAAATGAAGATATTGTAAAAAAATTTTTTTCCAATCAAAATGCTAGACATTAAGGAACATATCAAGCCGATATATGTATTTTTAGTAATAAAAAAAATTGTAATGGAAAAAGCATTGAAAAAGAGCAAAATCGACCATGTCAAAAAAGTGTTTAAACGAAATGTGTTTAATAGAAATAATTGATATTATAGTTTATACATATATTATAAATTTCTTTATGTATATGAAATATTTTTAGCACATCTGTTCACGGTATTGAAACAATAGAAAATTACAATCCGCTAGTTGATTTATGGCATAGCGCTGAAAGAGTTCAGTCGCTACATGGATATCTTCCTATTAACGTTACACTTGGATTGGACGAACGACCATTCATTTCGTACGATACCCTAGAAGGTATCAGTCTTAATTAGTTAACTGGCTAAAACAATTAATGCGATCAACTTGACGTATTTATTATCCAAGAAATAGATTCCATAAATTATATTTTTCCTTATAAGTAAAACTTCGTATTTAGAAAAAATATTTAAAATTTTATATCTCAGTCAATCTTAATATTCTGCATTCTCGTGTTGCAGAACATCTTAAAACAGGAATTACAGTACATGCTAGAACGCTCACGAATATTAGAGGTGCTAATGTTCGATCAAAGTTGAATCGAATTTGTCGTTCGTGCTCCGTATCACATACAGTTGTAAAATCACCGTCCTCTGATCTACAGGTAATTATTATTTCGGTATTTCTTTTGCTATTAAATTTATATTAATTTGTATCAATGAGTATAAATCACTTTGCTCTCTTTTTTCTTCTTCTATATAGACGGTGAATATTCTTAATGTTGGGCTTCCTGAATTAGGTGGTCGATTACAAGTAAAAATATTCGATTGCGAAAGCATGATATCGTATGAAACATTAATTAATGACATTTGGTCCTTTCATCGAAGCAATTATCAGTAATGTATTATTTATTCATCCATATTTATTTGTATACAGTATTTCGTAATATAACCAGAAAAGTAATGATTCTATATGAAAAAAATAAAATTATAGAATAAAAATATAGAATTTTTTAATATAAAACTTTACTTCTGAGAAAAACTCAATTTTAAAAATTCATCTGGGGATGCGTACATTTGATTGCGTTTACACGTAAATTTTGTTATAGATTATTTTTATTCAGATTTGTCACCATGATTTTCATATCTTACTATCTCTTTTAATATCTCATTTTTATTATTCCATCGAAACACATAAATCTTTCTCTCGATTTTTCTGAAAATTATAGAACATGGCCAAGTATGAAATTCGCCTTAATCGGATTGCATTTCTTGGATTACTTCACTTTTGTACCGCCAAAAGGTAGTTGCGGATTAGCTGCTTATATTGAAGCACTCAAATTCGGACCGTCACAGGTATGATACAGATATTTGTATAGAATCACACATAAAAATCAAAGAAGGAACTTTGTTCCTATGTCCACGGATGCAAAAAGAGAGAGACTGCCGTCAAATACATTCCATATGCTTGTATTGTATATTACAATATTTATTATATTCATTATATCGAATGATTGTTATTAGACGAAATTGGAATACATAAAAAGTGAAAATCGTCATATTTTATCTTTGACGCACCACGATCTGCAGTCCTCACAAGTTCTTCATCAATGGAATCTAGCTGGATTGTACGAAGCCACAAGTTGGTTATCAGATGTGATTAAATTTAAAGCAACTAAGATTGTGCCTAATGAACGTGTACTTAAGGTAAACAGAAAAATTCTAAATGAAATTTGCAATAACGTTGAATGTAACCGAAATTGATTTAGTTTTGCGTAGAGGCTGAAAGACACATGCCATGGCAATGGGAAATTTTGAGTAACGAACCGAGTGAGTCCTATCGCATTAAATTAAATTTCATTTGGGGATTGTCCGATACTGTGAAAGGAAAATGTAGCGGATCATCTCTATCGATTAATTTAATTGGTGAAATTAGTAGCAAGCAGCTCGAAGAAAGTAAAAGGGCAAGCTGGCCTTACGGCGAATGCAAAAACGAGTCTGAGGGGAAAAGAATTGTTCCTTACACGAATTCTTGTTACGAAGTATCGAAAGAAATGTCAACCTTCCGAAAATACAAAATCTTAGCACAACATGAAAACGTAAGTTTTAAAAACCTTGTAAAACTTTATATGCAAATATGTAATATAATAATCAAATTTATAATGATAACGACAGTTACCAGAGAGTTTGTCCAAACTAGTTTGGAAATTGTATGCTTTATATGATCTTATCGGTGGTAATAGTAGTATTGCAAGAAAATCCGATCAGCTTGCGATAACTGCGATTTTTCCGAAAGATTCAAATGTTGGTGAATTGCAACTTAACGGGGATAAAGTTGCGATTGAATACAATTCGCACTTCATTGATCTCTTCTTGACACGAATGAGAATTCATAAGTATATGGAAATACCTTTATTCAGAATGTTTTCTAGTACGTAATATCATGCTGATTATTTTAAATTGTCCACGTATTGATGAAAATGCCACGATATTTTGCGATTCTAAAAGTTATTTAATGTAATATTATAATCTAGGCGCATGTATTATAACGTTAGATTCTATAAAATCGGCGTATAATACGGTTTATAGCTTCGCTAAAAATAGCGAAGTGATATTACTCGGACAATGTTATGATGAAAATCCTAGATTTGTATTAACGGCAGCCAACGGTGTGTATGGGATTAACGTCAATTTAACTGATGAATCGGGAACTACACGAATTATGGCCGACAAGGATAGAGGAATCCTATATAACGCCACATCATCCATACAATTGCAATCTGACTACGCGTTTCATAAATTAGGAACTAAGAAGTAAGTAGAGAAAATAACATTTAATATTAAATAATCTCAAAGCAAATCCACAATATGCAAGGTCTATTTTTTTGAAAATAGATAATTTTATATTCGAAACGGATCTATTATATTATTGATTTATTATATATATGTACATATATATCACTCTTGCTATTTAAGAACAAAAAATAATAATATCAATTGTGTGCAGGATTAAAATGGGCGACAAAGCAATCGATATTTTGCTACCTAATATTTTTCTATATATGCGTTGGACACAGCAACAAATTCTAATCTTTTTCTCCAACCATGTGCTAGAATTTAGTTGTGGAATATGCACACTCGATCATCCCAACATCGATCGATTATACGAAAAACTCTAATTTACTCTGTAAAAGATGTACATATGTAATGCAACACATTAATGATCGCAAAATAATAGTTTTATATTCATTTTTTATACATTTTTTAATACATATCTTATAAATAGTACAGTACAAAAAAAGGTATCTATATAATTAATTATCTTTATCTAATATAATTATCTTTATAACTAGAGCTCGAATTTTCGGCCATCGAATCAATCAGTCAATTAAGGCTCCTGAGTAGTCACCACAGTAATATTAAATCGTGAATAGACTATGCATGCGCGTGAAATAGTCTATTTTTATTTACACATGCCTTTTATCACTTTTTACGATTATTTACTGACTTTCAGGATTTTAAACGTAGTTTTCGTCCATTTTCATAAAAGTTTTAAAGCGATCTCATCATTTTGTTTTATCCAAATTGTTTTTATTTACAAATGACACGTAATAAAAATTAATGTGTCATTTCTCGTTTCTAACGTCACTATTCAATCAATTCCTAGCAACTCACTGGCTCGTGTAAAGTAGCCACGGCAGTGTCGCTACGCGTACCTTAGCACCGAGACATTATCAGTGTCTCCAGATATGACTATGATGACTACTCAGGAACTTTAATGTTCGAAATTTCCTCATTATACATCATATCAGTTATTCAATTGTTAATAAATTGGCTGCTAATGAGCAAGTGCCGGATAATGTAAGCGAAACATCTGAACAATTCGTACACACATACGTACACACAAATCATTCCATTATAATCATTCTGTTTTTTTTTCCATCATAAAATACACTTTCGCAAATAATAAGCAACTCTAACACATTAATTTAAATGACATAATGTTAAAGCTCTAAATAATAACTGATTACTAGCCTTAAGTATTGTTTACTATTTATTAAAAAATAACGCTAAGAATTTTATATAACGATTTCTAGATAAATAATCTAAACTCTTCCTCATTAACCAGTCTTAATCATCGAAAAACTTATACTATGAAATTATATATACGAACACACACATTATATACAAATTATACAAACATTGTTAATAATTCATAAACATCCGGCATGTAAATTGTGCCTTTTCTTGTAACACAGATTTTTTGTTATAATGTATTTCAAATTTCTATTTAATAAATGACAAGTAATATACAAACATCTTTTTAAATCATATATAATATTTATTTAATAATGTTTTTGTTTCGTATTATAATACATTTTTTTTAGTCTGTCTCGTATAAAATCGCGATATGCAAAGAAGTAAATTATATATATATATATGAAAAGATATTTATTCAGAGATACTTATTTAGATAAAAAAATCATTTCATCATCCGCAAAATAGTTCATTGTCGCTCTTTTTGTTCACAAGACCATTTATTCATTTTTAAGGCACATATCTAAATGCTGATTCATAAGATTTTCCGATATTATTTGCATACATACTGGACAGGGATATTTATTTTCCGTGGAATTATTTTCTACAGCAAGCATATCATCGTTATCGTCCTCCTTATCATCTATTATTATGTCGCCATTAAAGACGCTTCCAATGCATTCTTCAAGATGTTCATTTAATGATATTTCAGGTGCGATCTGTGTGTTACAAACTAAACATTTACGTTTCATTATGTCGTTATTACAAGTGCTAGTACTTGGTTGTGGCTCCTCAATCAATACAGAATTATCCAAATCAGAATTAGAGGAATTGCTTATAGTAATTAAGCTATCATCGAATGATGCACGAGAAGTGGAGGGAGTGGCAATTTTACGAGCTGTATCTGCTTCTAATAGACATTCATCAAGATGCTGGTTAATATCCGTGGCCGGCAATCTTTTATTACAAACGGGACAAATGACGCATTCAACTGTATCATTCGAATTATCGAATTTTAAGCGCTTATTAGAAATTGTATTTGTGTCAACATTTTGCTCTGTCACCGATGTAGAAAATGTTCGAATAGGTAACATTAACTCTTCATTATTATTATTATTATTAATATTATTGTTAATCTCATCAATCAATGATGTATTATCGTTTATTAGGCATGAATCTATATGTCTATATATATTTTCTAAAGTCATAGGTATGTTACATATAGGACAAGGTACGGAATTATTTCTTGGTTGACTTAGATTTAAAATCGAATGATTAGCAGCTGCTTGTCCCACAGCCGATATCGAGATTGAATCTCTCTTACTTGATTCACGTTGGGGACTTTTATCGTCATTTAGTTTGAATTTGGTTAGAAGACTACTATAACTGCCTTCTAGAACATCGGAGCAAGAAAACTTGGGAGACTTAGAAACATTCTTTGCATTATCTTTCTTTGCGTTTTCACTCGGGCCACTAGTATACCAATGTTGTACCTTATTACTGCTGCCAAACTTCTTCATTCCCAGTGACAAATCTTCATATTTCACATTCACAACGCGATATGAATTTGTACGACCATTATTTTTACTAGTACTAGGCTTAACATTGTCCGTTTGAGTAAATATTTTAGAGTTATTATTACTAAGGGCTTTTGAAGTTGTAGATATAGCTGTGTATAATAAAGCTTCCGGCTTTGCCGGAATACTCTTTGGAAACCAATTAGTTATTCTTGTACTCTTTGACTTATCATTTTGCTTGGACTTATCATTTTGCTTTGACTTATCATTTTCCTTTGAACGCGATTTAAAATTCTCTGGCTCTTTGATCTTTACAAATTGACCATTACAATTTTGTTGATGTTCACGCCACCAAAAGTCTGTTGAACCGGGCGGACGATTCATGCTTCGTCGAACTGTTCCAAAGAATGGTGGTTTGTATTGGCAAGATCCGTTACATTGCCACCAATGCTGTTTGTACAGCTTTACTTCATCATGAAAGTTGTGATAAATCTATACTCAATTAACATGATAAAATCTTGTTATTACAGAATAAAAAAATTTAAAAATTTAAAAATACAAAATTATTGTTACAAATGCACAAATAAAATTGTTTTTAAGAATTTAATTTCAAAATCTATTTGAAAAAAATCAAGTCCAATCTATATTCGGATATTTAATCTTTGTTAATAAATCCAGATTAAGCTTAAAGATTCTCTAATATCCAAATGAGTTCATGTTACATAACATTTGTATTAATATGATTAGACTTTATGATAAAATATAAATTTGTCTTTTTGAAACACGAAAACATTTAAATAATTAATTAAACTTATTGAAATCTGCTTTCTGTTATAATAAACAATTTTAAGGATTACCTGTGACAATGTAAATTTTTGGAGTAGTTATATATCACTGTTCGACAATATATTCTTAAATATTAAAATAAAAAGGTTATTAGCTCACCGTTATATTGGTTCCCGCTTCTTTATTTATCCTGTGCATGTGTTTGCAGAAATTCGGTCCATGACCATCTCGGTCCTGATCATTATTTGTTAAAAATAAATATGCGTGGATCATCTCGTGCTGCAATTTAACACACACAAATATTACACACACACACACACACACACACACACACACACACACACACACACAAAATATCTTTATACAATCATATTTCTATATTTATTTATCAAAAAATTTGGGGTGACTCTATGTCAAAATACTCATAATTGGCAAGTGAGGCGTCGGATGGCTCAGCACTCGATCTGCAAACTAGCAATCTGTGGACCGAATTCGATTCCAATCGCGCCTCACATATGCTAGATTTTTTCTGCGTTTAAGTTACACTCCATGTAAGACTTAAATTAAGTGATGATTTGTTACTGACCAATTTGGCTCCATTTATAGGACTGAGAGCCAATTAAACAATGAGAAAAAAATAATTGGCAAATCCCCGATTCGATTCCGATGTTACTCCTCCTATATCTCATTTTACAAGATTTATTCTTCCTCCTGCTACTACTAATATCGAAAAACTTACCAATAAGGTTTCTACTAGATCCTTCCTTGGTCTGAGTTTAAGTAGTGGTGCACTGAGTGATATCACACATTCCTTATTACGCGAATGAAAGCGACATACTCCAGCACAACTACAAACAATTGCACATTAGTTTTCTATTCTTGCATGAGAATTGTATTAGAACTGAACTAGTGCAATCCAAAACTGATGTACAAAATATTTTTGTATGTAGGCTTACTATCATTTATATATTTTTTATTGTTTTATTACTCGTAAATTCTTTGTACTATTTGTACAAGATTTGTTTTCTATGGTTAAACCAGGTTTGTTCTTTTTGGCTGATTTTTGCACCAGTTCATCTTTTTTCCTCTTCTTTTTTCCTGGAGAGAAAAAGAAGATGAACTGGTGCAAAAGTTCAGCCAAAAAAAAACAGACCATTAATGCAACCAGTGAACTCGTGCCTCAAGCTCTGTTGCATTGGAATAGCGTCGTTGGTACAATTTTGGAAACACAAAACGCTTTAGTGTACACTTTTTCAACTAATACAATCAGTGCAAAAACAAAAAACAAACCTTAGGCCTGTTCTTTATGGCTGAACTTTTGCACTATTCATCTTTCTTCCTTTTCTCTCTAAGAGGAAAAAAAGAGGAAGAAAGATAAACTAGTGTAGAAGTTCAGCCAAAAGAATAGGCCTCTTATATAAAGGCTTCACATTGGCATTTGCAATTATTTGTTTTTTGGGTTGATTGTGTATCATGAAACAAGCTAAAAATTACAAAAGTGAACAAATTGATTATTGATTAATAATAAAAATATTTTGATGAATTTGCTTATTTTTGTAATTTTCATTGCATTTCAAAATATACAAACGATCCCCTTGTTTAATATTTCGTAAATAAATGATTTTATAAGCTTTGAGAGTGAAACACATTCTAAATAACAATATTTTATATCAGCAAGAACATAATATAACACAGTGAATTATTTCATCTTTGTTTCATATTGGTAAACAAGGATATAATGTCCATTGTTACACTATGCCCTTTCTAGAAAATGCCTCAAATTATGAGAAATATTTACCTTGTCATTCTGTTGCTCCATTTGACTTCGACAGAAGATAAAACATTCCAGAAAAATCTTACATTAAATTGCATAAACATTGTGTGAATATTAGGAGTAGGATCAATCAACTCCAATGCTTGATCGACTAATGATCGTATATAAGCATGTTTCTAAAAATAAACAATTTTCTTTTACAATGCAATAAAGATATCAAATCGAAAGTAAATTTATTTTTTATACAATGATCAAAAAGTTCTCAATTAAAGAAAATAAATACGCTATTCAAGCTAACTGCATTTTCTGTCACGCCTAAACAATTCAACTTTTCATGCGTGTCGTATGCCATATGAAAATCCCGTGCTTCTTGCGATGCCATCTTCAAACGTCTTTTTTACAGCCTCCGTTCCTGTACTAGCAAGGAAAACCCAGATGCTTCTTGAAAATATGAAAGACGAAATGTAACGTTATTTATCTTTCTGCGAAGTGCCTTGTATAAAAATAAAGAGAAAAATATTTCTTCGTATTCCACAGAGCATTTCACGGATTCGTGCGATGCAATCTATATCCATTTAAGTCTGAAATAAGTTGAGGCGTCTCGGACAATCTTGAACGATGAATGGCGATTTATGGCGATTCGAAACAGTCGAGCAATCAAAAAGAATCAGATAGAATCACAAAACAAGAAGAGACGAAATAAACGGTTCTTAACACTTGACGCGAAGGAACGAAGGGACGCGAAGGAAAAACATCAGACTCGATTAAACTACAACCTGCAATCCTATCAAATTCTACTGGATACTGGATCCTGCACGTTCTGAGTTCTGACACGTTATACGTTACCAGTAATGGAAGATGGCAAAACACAAAATTAATTAGCGCATGCGCTTGAGTATACGCAGGATATTTCATGGAATATAGAGAATAAGGAGACCGAACTTACACGGACGAGGCCGTCAAAAAGAATGGTCAAAAATGGTCATCAAAATTAGTTTGATCGAGATGTCGCTTTCGTTCCATCTAAGAGTCGATTGTGTATCTTCAAATGAGGTGAAAATTACAACAGTGAGCAAATTCAAGAGTATTCATAATTTAATTGGTCAATACCTAGTAATTTTTGCTCACTTTTGTAATTTTCACCTCCTTTCAAAATCCACAATCGGGCTTTAAGAGCTCCACAATAAGTCCAGATCTACAATAGATGTTTTAAATCTTAAACCGTAAGAAATTGACCAATTATAGTCGAATGCGAGGAAAGTAATTGATTGTGATTCGTTCATTCCTTATGACTTAACAAGGCTTAAAAATCTATTATACTGTAGATCCGGGCTAAAAGGAATAGAGAACAGGGAATAAGAATTTTAACTTATCAGAACTAATCTTAATTTAGGACAAAATTTGAAACGCGTTAAAAAACGGAACAAGTATTAAAAACTTGTTGAATGCCTAATAGCTCTTTTATTTGTTTATATATTTTAGGATCTAACGGAATATGCCAATCAAATGAAAGAGCCACTCAGCAGATTTTTCTCTGCTACTAGCGTGTATAAACTTTAGTATAAATTTTCCACTGAGTAGAAAAGTATACATATGACTGATATAATAAAATATCATAAGGACAGTCACATGTGCAGTCAGTAGCCAATCGGTATATACCATCGATACACAAGTGAGATATCCAGAAAATGTTGAATCATATATGCAGGCTAATGAGAGACAACATCGATACATTGGTAAAAAATTTACGTTGAAATAATTTCTTTTTCTTGCCGAGCTGATGTATTTTCGATAGAAAATCTCGATTGTTTGATAGGCGGTGTTATAATTTGTATGAGTGCATGCTTTTTTTTACGAAAAATATAAAAATGTTATTTATTTTATCAGCATGGAATCACGTTTACTAAGAATTATTTAGTCCTCGATCTGTATAGCTGAATACAAATTCGAAATGACATCAAACGATTGGAAACTAAATCGTGTTCTGGGTAGCGGAGGCTTTGGAATTGTCGAGCTTTGGATACATGTTCAAAGTGGCAAAAAGATTGGTAACATTTCAGTATAATTACAAGTATAAATATAAAAAAAAATGTATATATATCTTACTTTGAAGAATTCTCCGAAAGAAATCATACATATAAACAAACTTATAACATTGTAAATATATAATAAATATGTATTATTGCATATAATTATAATTTCAGCAATCAAAAGATGTAAATGTAATTATTCACAATTGATGCCAACACAACGAAAAAGATGGGCCCATGAAGTTTTTATAATGAAACGCTTGAAACATCCAAACATTGTGAGAACAGGATGTATCCCATTCAAGCTTCCAAATATAGAAGAAAACGAACCGATTCTCTGTATGGAATATTGTAGAAAAGGAGATTTGAGAAAAGTTGTATTTTGTTTAAAATCTGATCTATACAAAGTCTATTGATGATGTGAAATAATTATGTTCTCTTATAGATTTTAAATCGGCCAGAAAATTGTTGTGGAATTAGTGAAACAGAAGCAATCAAAGTAATGAATGAAATTTCATCGGCTGTAGAATATTTACATTCATATAATATAACTCATCGAGATTTAAAACCAGAGAATATAGTTTTACAGGATGAACAGAATGTGGCAAGATATATAATGAGAAAATATTATTTACGTTGAATTATCAGCTTATGTTGCATTGATTAAATTAAACTTTTACATTTATATATTACAGATTTCATATAAATTGATAGATGTCGGATATGCCAAAGAACTTGGAGAAGCAAGTACATCTGCCTCTTTAGTTGGCACTTTAAACTATGTTGCCCCAGAACTTCTATGGAAAGAGAAATATAGTTGCTCTGTCGATTATTGGAGTTTAGGAATATTGTTTTATGAACTTGTGACTGGAACAAGACCATTTTTACCAACAATGCAACATACTATGGAATGGTAAAAAGTAAAAAATATAATGATGAAATAAAAAATTGATGCAAATGTCAAACTCTAAATTTAATTAAATTCTGCAGGATGAAATACATAAAAAATAAGAGTTATGACGATATTCATGCTTATGAGTTAGAAGGGAAAGTCATTTTTGGAAAAGACATTCAAAATCCAACTCATTTATCAAAGTAAGAATGTATTATATATTTTTTCTATACTTTCTTCTGTAGAAAAAATAATTTTTTTATGTATAACTTTTGTTTGATAATTTTTTATATTATATATTTACCAGTGTGTGTAATATTTTTTCCTGTATCAGCTGTCTTCGAAACAAAATGGTCCAATGGTTTCAACTAGTTTTACAATGGGATCCACATAAAAGAGGAAAAATGGTTGACAAATTTGGTACATCTCATTTAGCAGTATTTACAATGTTACAAAACGCATTATTAAACAAAGTATGTATAAAAGCTAAGCATATTTTACTCTTATTTCTTTGTTTTTATTATTTAATTTGTGTTTTTCATGCATAGATACTGTACGTTTTCTGTCTGCCATTTTATAAAATTAATACATACGAAATTGATAGTAATACTACTCTTAGAGATCTCCAGTTGTTAATAAAAAGAGATACTAATATTGAAGTTGAACATCAAGTGCTAACTGATTACAAAGGTGCAATACTAATTGAAAGTACCATGTCACTTGCATCACAAATTAATGTATGTATATTCAATTTATAAGATACTACAAAATAAATTACTATTTTTTAATTTATTACAATTTTGCTGTAGGATCACGTTTTGTTTCTCTTCAGAAATGGGTGTTATTTAATAGAAGATATACCTACATTAAATATTCCTACAGCAGTGGAGAAAATGATGACACAATCAAAGAATGAATTAAACTATGAAATACTGAAAAATTATTATCACCATACGATATATTTTACAAAAGCAGAAGTGTATTTATTTCAATTGTACATTTTTGCACTGAGTATAAATATGTAAGTTTCATACATAATATTAATGCTACAACATTATAAAATTATCTATTAAGTACGATAATATTTTGCATATTTTAGGGATTTATTACATCAAAAGATCGATAAATTTAATTCAAGTATGGAGAAGACATTGGAAAATACAAAGATTCTTACAGATCAAGTACATACGATTCGTATGAAACATATGAATATGACGGACGAAGATATAGCTGATAAAAGAAAGATACAAATTTATTTTAACAAAGTTGATAAATTAGTTATTGCAGCCGATCAAATAAAAATGAAGTTTATGTCTTTGAAGGAAGATAATAATAAATTGAGAGATCAAGCTCAAGCTACCGATTATATAGGAAATTTATCAGTACTGTAAGTGTATAATGTATTATAAATTGTAAAATGTGCTACATTTTAATATTTTTTTTGTTTTACTATTTCTATAGATATGACAAAATGTGTGATGTATATTTGAAATTTAAGGAAGAAAGTCCACATAAAACAGCAAAGCCATTGGACATGTCGAAATTAGTGTTTGAATTCATGACTGCCCGTGAAGTACAACTTTGTAATGAAAACATAATTGATATTACAAGGTATTTAAAGATTTATTTATCATGAACGATACGTCTCATATATCTTCAATATATATTTTCTACAGGCAGATAGATAAGTTGCAAAATGAACTATCAAAATTAGAAAAAGTATTTATTTCTGTTACTGCTATGACGGAATTATATTGGGAAGAATATCAAAGAATGACACAGTCGGATACTAACAGTGTTCCTCAACAATCTAACAACTATCAATCTGTAAATATCTTGACCACTGAATTAAGCAGCATTATTCAATCAGAAGATAATGTGATATACAATAATTTGATCATGCGTTACATGTAAGTCTTTTTTTTTATTACGATGTTCAATTTTAACATAGATTTATTTTGTGTTTTATCTTTTTAGGCTAGATGATTTGATAGCTCAAATGCAGAAAAAATACCTTGAAGTGCTTAAATTGGATTAAAGATATCGCTTGTATCTGTACTAATTTTTGCGATATATCATCGAACTAATAATTTAGCATACTAAGCATTTTTTAATTCTTATATTTAATTTTTGAATCCAGTTTGCCTTAATGCGGAACATAATATCGTACACCCCACTTAATATTGGCATTTTCATCAGTTTTAACGAACGTGTAGACAGGTTTGTTGAACAGTTGCTCCAATTTTATTGCTTGATATCTATCATTCTGACCTGTTTAGAAACATCTGTTAAAGTATATTTTTATAACTAATAGTCTATTTTTTAACTTTTATAAATAAAAGGATTCTGACTTTACAAATATGTTACGCACGTGCAATACATCCATTACATATACACATATATTGGATGTATAAAAACTAATTTTTTAGAATAAGCGTGCAATACATTTTATAAAACTAAAAAGAAATAGAAAAATTATTTTAATTTTAAATATTAAAAATTAATAATTCCCTAATATATATATATGGCTGTGAAAAAATACATTTGAATTTTATGTACTTAAGCTAAATATAAATATTTTCATTTAGTTTGTTATGCAATGTGAGTTTATGCATAATTCCAACACCTAATATATATATGAAAGGTAATGTTATGGTAATAGGGATCACCCTCCATTGGTTTTGATCTTAATATATGTTGTTCACTTACTTACAAAGTTCACTACATCACGGACGAACGAGGTCTATAATAATGCTATTCTACATGGGTTCAACTTTCCACGCGAGGTCCACTCCACTTCCCGCCAGCTTACTAGACATACATCTTTTTAAGCGGTTATAAAATTACTTTAAAGCAGAGAATTTTTGTTTTATATAGAACTTTTTTTTTTAAATTTTTAACGAGCACCGAGCAAAACCTATTGGATCACTCAGAATCATGAACTTGACAACTTTTCATTGAAAGATCAAGGTTATCAAAGGGTGATCTCTATTTTTAAACTAGTCTATCATAATTAATTAAAAAATTATTAATTAATTTTATATATGAATAAAATTATTTTATTATTAATTCCGTTATTTAATTTATATTTATTTCTTAAACAATAACTTACCTCGTTCAAATGCAACAACCATCATATTTAAGAAAAAGTAGAGTATAAAATAGAATTTAATTATCTGAAATACAATCGTGATGTCTAAATGTCTTCTGTAGAAATTGATCTATTACATAAAAAATATAAAATGTACTCACTTGTATTGCACGAAATATTACGCTCATTGTTAACGTATATCAGATCTATCTAGTTAACGATACTCTTTTAGACTGTCTTTGCAGTAGATTAGTGAATGCTTTAAATTTGTCGCGTCTATAATAAAAAGTGCAACGGTTGAGTGATCTTTTTATATGATCTATATATGTGTGTGTAACTTAAATATCTTTTCTACTTTCGCTTAACCCAGATTTGATGATATCTATTTTGTATATCGCTATAATCATGAAGAACACGTTCATACAATGAGTTTAAGAAAATATCCTAATATGAATAGATATATTTTTTTGTACTGATATATTTTATTAGAAAACTGTATACAGATCTCAATTCAGGATTGAACATATCCAAATTGAGGATTGAACAACGATGTTAAAATAAATATTATGTTCTTTATTCGCTATTACTTTCTCCACACTGACAAATCTCACCAGACTATTTTTCTAGATTGTCCACATACATCAACGATTATGCAATTCCACGTATAAAAGTCCATTGTACATTAATTTGAGAAGTAAAAAAAGAGGAAAATGCGGACTTTTAGAATATCTATTCCGATCACATGTGAGAAACAGATATTATTCATTGTCACTAATGTCCTCGTCAGTTGTGAATTCGGAATGTTCATCAGCTGCATCCACATCTTCCGCAGTTTCTTCATCCGAGATGTCCCATTGCGGATGCTCGGTCGGTATCTCTGGTGCCTCCTTCACATCCAACTATAAAACATCGTCGCATCGTTACAAATATAAATAATTAAAAAATGAGTCTTTTTTTAGATAGCTTCTTAAATAACTCACTTTGATATCTTGAGCTTGATCGAAGCCCAGATATGAATCGCTACGTAAACACACTGTAAATGTATAAAGGCCTGGCCAGCGTGGTGCTGTGAATCTTAATTGAATCTCCTCAAACTGTGCTAAGGACGTGATGTGTATAGGGGTTGTTAATAGCGTTTGACTTTTGCGATCACAGATATAGACCCACCAATACTCTTGCTTAACATCAGGAAAGAGCGGACAGTGCACTTCATGTGATAAATTACTCCTTCCCTCTAGTACTCTCTCTCGTTTAGAGATCCTCTGTTGGAATCTATTTGAAAGAGAAGAAAATGTTAAGTTCGATTGTGGAAGAGTTATGTAAGTAATGATTTAATATAGAACGTAAAAAAAGTAAGTATAAATATTTCTCTTACTTTTCCCATTCGGTATCATCGTCATCGAGAGATGCATCCTTTTTATCGTGACTATCCTCGTCATCACTTCGATCGCTCTCGGCTTCACTGTCACTAACATCCGACAATTTCTCCTTGGAAGACTCTTTCTCCGTCTTATCGTCTTTCTTTCTCGCATTAGGAGTATTGCTGTGCTGAGTATTGTTAGCCACAGTCTGAGACTGTGCCTGTGTATTTTTAGCGGGAGCTATCTTCTTGTTCGTACCCTTTTTATGTGACTTCTTTTGGCCTTTCTTTTGCTTAAGCCATGCCGGCTTCGTAGCTTTCGTCGATTGATTTTGTTCCTCTGAGGCTTCTTCAACCGCTTCACCGCCAGCTTTGTTATCCTCGATCATCGTTTGCTCATTGACAGAATCATCTCCAAACAGATGCTTCATATCTTTTCGCGTAAGGGATACTGTTACGGTTACAATAGCACCAGCAGTGTAGACGGTAGGATTCTCATCATCGATTACTAAAATAATGCATACAATAAATTATAAAAGATACAATATCGCATAAATTATTCTAAATTAATGTAAATGTTTTGCAGAAATAAAAGAAAATAACTGATATAAATAATGAATTACCTTCAGATCGTACTTTGAAGTCAATGTACGGCATATTTCCAAGAACTTTTATAACATCTTCATATTGACTGTCTGACAAATTTCTAAGTATCAGTCTTCGTTCTTCTCCTTTTAATTGTGCGAATTGTTGAAGACTTTTGATTTTACGCTAGGAGAAAATCACAAATTTGTTATTAAGAGATTTTTATCGATAATAATACAAGCATTATCGATAGATAGAATTTGTTATAGTGTTACTAATACCTTCTTCGCGTGGAAGTATTTTAAATTATCCTCCGTTATGTGTGGTAATTGAAGGAGAGGGTTTTTAAACTCCCAGAATCCTTGAACGACCATTGGACACAGTTTCATACAATTTTCTATAGTTGTTATAGTTGGTACCCGCGGTACTATAAAAAAAGTCATCAATGATTGTTTCCATGTACATGTCTCAAAGTTGCATTGAAAAAAATCGAATATTTACCTCTTCTGGCATAAGCTAAAAGTATAACTTGATGGACACAGGCAACCATTTCTTGAATCAAATATGGGCATTTCTTTACAATATACTGTCTATCTTTATCCAGTGTCTCTGGATTAAGTGGTATACGAGATAAATGCGCGTGCAATAATGCTCTAGCTTTAATTGAATACAAATGGCATAATGGTACTTCTTTATTTTTTTCTCCCAAGTTAGGTAGTTGTTTGATAAGCTGAAATATATAATATAATATGTACATAGTAAAATTGTTCTTTAAAAAAAAAATCAAGAAATTAAATATAATTTACCGAAGGAACTTCTTCGCTGTCAGAGTGTCTCTCGACTATTTCTGCGTTACGCTTCTTGAAGAATTCAAAGGAAGCAGCAAGTATCATGATGACTCTTTTTAATGACATAGACGGCGTTTTCACGAAGAAGGAGTAATATATTTCGGTTGTTGTCAAGAGAACCTAGAGATAAATATGGACATATATAACAACTGATAATAACACATAATAAAAATTTGGCATAAAAATGCCAATTACTTGATCACCAGTGTAGCGAATACTCTTGTACCACCACATTCCTACAACCGTTGGTAAAGCAACCATGAACACTAATGCGTATAGTCCTAAGACCCATACTGAATTCTCTTTTTCAACGATCCAAGAAGGCAAAGCTATACCAAAGCTCATCGCCCCTGGACCATCTGGATTTCCATATTTTTCCCAGTTTTTTCGTGCTTCATCATCCGTTAAAGCTTGGTAAGCTATTTTTGTTAATAGAAAAACAACTCAATTTATATCGAGACTAAAGGTATTAGTGATAGCAACTTAATCCTAGGATAATTTTCAATTAACATCAAATATTTAATTTTTAACTGTTATAGGATTAATTTCGAATGCGGATACTCTAACGATCTTTATCAACCTTTTCTATGCTGTATTATTATCATATGCAATAATCGTGTTAAATTTATGAAATACATTTAATAATATATGCAATATACATTCAATATTTACATCATATATTTTGTATCTATGCAAAGATTCTCTCGCATTTCTTACCTTTAGTTAATTTCATAAAAGCTTTCTCATTTCCTGTTTCTTTATCGGGATGAAGAATTAAGGAGAGCTTGCGGTAAGCTTTCTTAATCTCACTTTGAGAAGAACCCTACAATCGGAATTTTTGGCATCCATTTTTGTTACATAACAAAATTAATGGTATATATAAAAATTCTATCTTATACTTACAGGTGGTATACTTAAAATCTCATACGGGTCAAAGTTGGCCATTTCGTAATCAAATTGGGACACCTTATAGGCTAAGAGCAACAGGATAATCCATCCCACAATAATTAGAAATTTCCTACAACAGCATAATATTAATCGCATATGAAAACACCAATCATTAACTTTGTGACAATTTTCACAATTGTGTAAATGCATAATTTATATTTTACATATACAATACAAAATATTTAATTTTTACTTACGTAAAGAAAGCCTTGGTCTCCTTCCAAGGTTTATTTGCATGAAGAATAACTTTCTTCTTTTTGCACCCATCACATTGACATTCTTTGGCTAACTGATCAGGATCTGAACAAATTTAAATTAATATATTATTTTTTAAATCTTTGTTTCTTTTAACTTATTGACAAAGTATAGAAAATATTCGAAGATATTTTCACGATGTTTATAATTGAATATCATTATATCAATTCTCGAATAACAGTGTTGATCATAAAAATCATATATATTCTTTATCTGTTCAAATAATACGTTATATAAGATTTTCATATGCAATTTGACACGAAACATGGGATATTAAACGTATGTATTAAATTTTTGTAGCACAAAAAAGTCAAAACCATAATGTAGATATTATATCTACATATCGTTCATTTGCTACAACGTTATGATTCAAAAATTATCATTTTGGGTTGTTTGCAAAAAAAGAGAATAGAAATAAAGAAATATAAGAAATACTTAAAATAAAAAAAAATTTAAATAAAAAAATATTTCTCTTTCTCTACAATTAATTATTATATTAATTATCAAAACTGCATTACAATATTTTAATCATTCAAAATATTGAAACTCATTTTCTGGAAAATAAATTTCAATATTTTGAATCATTAATTAAAATATTCTAATATTTTTTCGAGTTATGTTGTAACAAATGACGGATATGACTCCAAATTACTTAATTTTTTAAGTACACAAATTACAGAATTAAACAGCTAGATAATTCATTGAAATATTCTTATCCTCGTAGATTGTGTAACAAATGTAATGTTGCGTCTCAATAAAAGAATTGAATAAAGAACCAAGGTGGAGCAAGGTAACGAAAATTGAGATTGCAAACAGCATTCATCCATTGATATACATATATAGTGTACGTCGTTACATCTGTACGCGCTTGTAAATTACTTGCTCTGGAAAATGGAGTTCGCCTTGATCTTTCTATTTGTCTGTCTCTTTTTATCTAACCTTGCTTCGGGCAACGTGGCCAGAGGTAGTAAGTCCCGGGTACCAGCAATAAAGCCAAGAACGAGAGCAGAAAGTAAAAGAATGTCCCTCCGCTCTCGTCATACTGGAACTTCTGTCCGCTCATCGCTCATTAAGTACTGCGGCGTTGTTTTAAGTAGACCGTTTAAGTACATTCATTCGTAACATTATCCAGGCTCGCGCGGGCTGCGGACACACGGACGTGCCGTACGACATGCAAATCAACAGTTAGCGGGACTGCCCTGTCAAGACTGCCAACTCAGCACCACTCAGCACCGCACGCGCCTTAGCCTCAACGGTCTCCAACCTCCAACTCTCCACACACTATCGACTCTGACGTACACGCGACGACTGTTCGCGCTTTTGCGATTCCTATATTTCCTATACTGTGGACTGTGGCGTCGTCACGGTCGTGCCGTCGTAGCGTGCGAAATAAACGGAGTTGCGGTTGCGAACTGGCGACGTCAACTGGCGATGGCAGGAGACTAGAGACTGTCACTGTAGGATTGGCGTTGCCGACGGCGACCTGCGTCAATGACGTCGCCGTCATCGGCGTCGTCGACCCCATCAGTCCGAGTCGATGCGAAAAATTAAATTACGAGTACGATGATTCCCATTCGCATCCTCGTGTTTGACGGGAGCTGTCGGGAGGAGAATAATTAAAGGGAGACGATTTGTGATCCACTGTGACCTCTGCGAACTATCCGATAAGAAATAAATGAGATATTCGATGAGACTCGATTTGTTCGATTTAATTGCACTTGTATCCTCTTTCGTATCGTACTTCGTTTCGTCCGCAGGGAACGTGACGAGATGTAGTTAAAACGAATGACTGTACTGTATCTTTCTTGCGTTTCTCATATTCGCATGAAATGGTACACTACAGGATGTGATGGGAAGAAAATGAATGAAACTTTTTTACAAGTTCGCATGAGTTTACGAGTCTCCATATGTACTTAAATATATGTCATCGTGACGATCGTTTTGCATTCCTCGGGTGTTCAAGACAGATAACGTATATAAGTTAAATAATACATACGACATCTGTTTGGATTTTGTAATAAGAAAGGTGTGATGAACAAAAGATGAGCAAGTTGTAGCTACATGAAAAATTTCGTACGCCGTCGCTATAGATAACGGGTTTTTAAATACAGTTTTTAACGCCGTAAGCAACCAGGTCAATTACATGAAAATTATTGTATATAAGTCAGCAAATTTACTAAGTGTTGACCAATGAAATTATAAAGATTTTAGGCCATTATTCATAATTGATTTTTATATTCAAGACTATCCTTAAGATGTCACGACCCAGTAATTAAGAATGGATTAAAATAGATTGAAATTGTTATGTATTTTAAGTCCATTGAATAAAAAAAAAACTTTTTTTTTTATTTATTTGGATTCAATTGTATTAAAAAACTGCATTTCCTATTAATTTCAAGATACACAATTATAATCCCGATCAGCGAAAGGTGTGAAAAGGGTATTAATTGTGTATTTTGAAATGAGATGAAAATTATAAAAATGAAGTAAATTAAGTTACTAGGTATGTTGAGTAATGAAATTATAAACAAATCCGCTTATTACAGTAAATTCGCTTATTTTTGTAATTTTCATCTTGCTTTAAAATATACAATTAACCCCAAGAAAGAGTTTGAAGTAGGAAATGAACATGTATCCATAAAATTCGCCTAATCTAGAACGACAAAGGGGGACGGCAGGGAAGATAAGGAAGGACAGAAATGTCCTAAACAAGCAATAAATTCCCATCCGGTTGTTTCATGAAGACTTGCTCATTCGTAAACACAATTAAATTATGAGACAGCCACAGCAAGATACCGCACATATCACTTGATAATTATAATATCGATTAACGATGAATTAATCGTAGTCGCAATAACTCTCTTCTCCATTTTTTATAATATCGTAAATGACTATTTCAACCAATGTAGATTAACTTTAATCTTGATTTAACTGACTTTTTTTATTTCTCTTTAGTTCTAAGAATTAGAAAAGTATGAAGAAAGTAAATTCAATCGGGGTTAATCTATATTGATAGAAATGGACCGAGGTTAATCTATATAGTCGTGAGAGTGACTGCGAGAAACTAAACTCCGATAACTCACTAATCGATAATTAACTTGTCAAGTGATATCCACATGAGATATCTTGACGTTAACGTTAACGTTTAGATCTTAATTTCTTTGTGTATGATTTTATATTCAATACAAAAAGAAGAATTCTATATTATACAATTTGAATAATCTGTTGTTTTGTATTTTTTTACAACAAATGAGGACGGAAAAATAATACAGTATACAACTTATATAATATAATACAGTACTTATATAATACTTATATAATACAGTATACAACTTATGCATTTTTTCCGTCTAAAAATCTAATAGTGTTATTATTTTGATTCAAATCAAATTCTTGTTAATTGTTTAAATGATAATTGTTTGAACAAATTGTATGTGATAATTTTGATTTCAGAATTCATAATGAGCGACCTCATAAAAACTATTACATGCAGATGATTATTAAATTAATTACATAAGCAGCCCTCAAAGGATTACATTTATCTAATTTAAGTTTTCTTCATTTCAATGTTATATTCTCCAATTCTAGAATTGGAAAGATAAGTACCCACACAGCATAAAATATTGAGAAATGTGTTTTAAGAAAAATATTTTTTTTAATATCACAAGTATTATTTTAAAAAGTTTTAGTAATATTTTAAAATGTTTTAGAGATTTGGAAACATTTTGTGGTAATATTTTCAAATACATTTTAAAAACGTGTTAGAAGCATTTTAAAAAATTACTTTTTTATCATTTAGAAAATGTTTTCTAAAATATTATCAATATATTTTTAAAATATTAAAATAATTTCAAAAATTTTAATCAAATTTTTTTATCAAATTGCTTGATTTCTTACGGAATGCATTCCATTTCCATGTGCTCCAAAATTTACTGTCAGTATTAAAAATTTGTAATTTACATTATTTCAGTCATATATTGGATCAAACGTCATAAGCGAAAAATGACACGTTGATTTTTCTTGCATTTGTAAATAAAGAGAATTTGGATTAAACCAAATGACAAGGTGACTTAAAACACTTGTAAAAATGTGCGAAGACTCTCTTTATCTCCCCTGATCAGTAAAGAATCGAAAAAGGATCGTGAAGTGGAAAGGCTACGTATGCGCATTGAATAAAAATTAATAAACACACGTTATATGCCTTTTACGAGTATTTACTGACTGTCCTCGACAATTTTTACAAGTGTTCTAAAGCGATCTCATCATTTCAATTTATCCAAATTGTCTTTATTTACAAATGGCATACAAGAAAAATCAATATGTCGCTTATGACACATTTCTCGTTTATAAATTACGATTCAATATGGCTGGAGTGAGTACTCAGAAGTCTTAAGTACTTAATTTGTTTTATATTTTTGAAATAAAATTGTTTCTTAATTTTAAAGACAGATTTTATATTTTGTTAATAAAAAAAGTTTATTTTCTATATTAATAGGAGTTTTACATGTATGTATTATGTATATAATAAATAAAAATAAGTGCAATTTTGTATTTTTTATTTTAGAATACTATTCTAATAATAAAACTAAATAAGTAACATTTCTAAAAGATTTCACAAATATTATTGAATATATTTGAATGAAATTTTTTAAAAATATTTTTAAAAATATATTTTTAACATGATCTAGCGGACGTAGAAATATTTTTAAAATATTTTTTGAAATTATTTTAAAATATCTTAATCTTTCTAAAAAATATTTTTTTAATATTTTGAAAATATTTTGCGCTGTATGGGTAATTGAACTTCGGTTAAGAGTTAAGAATTAATTACTTCAATATAGATTTTAATTTCGCTTTAACTTATTCTGTATCCTTTTCTAATTCTTAGAACTAGAAAAAGATAAAAAGTAAATTAAACTTAAGATTGAAGTTAAATCTATATTAGTAGAAATAGACATCCTCTCGCACGCGAGATCATTATCTTGCGATACATCATCTCGCTATCTTTTCTACCTTAATTGTATTTAGAGATGTAAGTACTTCCGTAAGTTCCAAAGATCAAGAAAACTTGATCTTCGGAATCGGATTTCAGACTTTTGTGATCAACGTAAAAACAATTACGTATGTTCAAACCCAGTAAACAAAAATGGATTGAAATGGATTGGATTCCATATAAAAAATTTTTATACGTGTAAAAGTTTAAATAAATTAAAGTAATAATTACATGAATTTTAATAGTTAATATTTTAAAACTTTTATACATAAAATACATGCTAGCTGTATAATGAAGGAAACATATTAATATGTGATTAATTGCCCAGCAAACGAGGATTCAATTGAATTCAATTAAATTCAATAGAAAAAGCTAATATTATTTTTAGATTGAAAGGCATAGAGATATGCTCCATACAATTCCTATAAATGAATAAAAATGCATTCAGGATTAAAAAGCATTCATTTTAATATTCGTGAATCAATATTTCTGAAAATCTGAATCCATTTTAATCCATTTCAATCCATTCTCATTTACTGGGAAGAGAAAAAAAAAGTTGAAAACTCATCAATTTTGTAATGAAGCAATTATTCGTTTTTATTGCGTTCATTATATTTTTTCACATAACATCTCTTCCTCTTTCCTGGAGGTTTAAGAGTAAACAATTTATAAATAAATTGTCGGAAGCAAAAGTCATAAAAAGAATTTAAACGCGCTCTGGGAAGAACAATTGACCCACCCATTGTGAATACTATTCAATTCAAAATTTTGAATAGGAAATGCAGTTTTTCAATCCAATTACATCCAATTGAATCTAATTAAATCCAATTAAATCCAAAAAAAAAAGTATTCGCTATTTAAAATACGCATTCGAATAAAAAAAAATTTCAATCCATTTTAATCGATTCTCGTTTGCTGGAGATGGAACAATGCCTTTTTTATCGTGAAAAATGAATCATATGTCTGTTAGAATCGCGTCACTCGAAAGCATCGTATTATCATCGATCTCTGCGTGAAGGCAAAACAGGCAACGGCGGTACGACCTCTTTTGTATCGAACGTTCATGAAATCACGGATCATTTTTTCTTTCGCGCGGCTATTTAACGACTTCGCGACGTGACAGCCGCGCTCATTGCGTCGCGCGCGCACGAATCGAACGAGTCGTGACGAGTGACGAGTCGTCGTCTGTCCGCTGTCGCGTCGCCGTGGACCGTGGATTGTCGTGGAATCGCGTGTCGTGTCGCCACCGGTGATCAGCGGATATCAATCTGTGTACTGCTGTGTACTAATCCACCACACTACGATCGACAGCCCCGTTGACGCTGTGCACGGATACTGCCGACGCATGATTCTCTTGGACGAGAATAACAGTCGCGGCGCGGTGACACGCACGTCGAACGCGCGAAAATGTCCCGATAAAATAGCCACGACGATCCCAGGATTCCCAGGGCACGCCGCGATCCTTCCTCAGGTGACTAATCGTGAAAACATTTTAATCATTTTCCTACGGATGGAGAAACGTTGGAGTGTCTAGTTTTTACCTCTAGGTTATCTGACACCATCTGACACAAGGTCTAGTTCTAATTATATCGATTCCTTGTTCTTTTGTATAACTTACTCACTATTTTCTTTATCCTTCTTTTCTTGAGGAACTTCTAAATATTTAAGAATGTCAACTAATGTTTTTCTTCAATGTTCGCGCGAAAATTAAGTCTGCATCCTCGTGATTCTCGATCGGATCATCTGTTCGGCTTTGCGACATGGCGTTTCTTTTTATTTGCTTGACGACTCATTATTCTTGATGTTATCGAGAAATCGCGCTACGATGTCGATGCGATTTGTGATTAGAAAAGTAATCGTTACAAGGTCTGTGTTACAAAATCACCCACTTGCTGGATAAATCACTTCCCATTTCTAATGGTACAGGTGTCGACTCATTTGTTATGCAGGATAGATGCGAATCGGTACAACCATGTCCTTAAGAAACGTCATCGAGTGGACATCCTCCGACGTGAAAGCATGGCTCATAGAAAATGGTCACGAGGAATACGCGGATTTATTTTACTTTCATGAAATCGACGGGAAGGTACTTTTGACGCTGAAAGAGGAAGACTTGAAATCTAGTATTTTAAATATAAAGAAGATTGGTGCTATAAAAAAATTGTATCTAGCCATAAAGCAACTGCAGAGGGACAATGTCGCCGTTCTATTCGATCTGGGATATGTGGATCTGTTTCCTTCGACAAATTTTTATACTCATCATCAGAATAAGCACGAGGTAAAGGCATGATTCTCTTAAAGGGAAATGTCTAATGTTCATTTTAATTTAAGAAAGTAATGTTGCTATGTTTAATATAATTTTACTTTAGATGCCCAGTACTGGTACGAATAACGAAACGTCTATTGAGAATGAATTCTATTCAGCCTCGGTATCAGAGGATGGACACGCTTCTCATTTGCCGCCCGAAATCTGGAAGACACTCATCAGTTTGGGATATTTATTTATCGTCACATGGATTACTGCCTTTGTAATGGTTATCGTTCATGACAGAGTGCCTGATATGAAGAAGTATCCTCCATTGCCAGACATATTTTTAGATAATGTACCTCATATTCCTTGGGCGTTTGATATGTGTGAAGTTACCGGTACTCTACTTTTCGCGATATGGCTTGTTGTGCTTATATTTCACAAGTATAGGTAAGAAATGTGATCCATTTAAATAAATATTGCAAATAATGTGATTTGTCAGTGCGAATAATCTATTAAATATGGCACAGATTTATTTTGTTACGGAGGTTTTTTGCACTGTCGGGTACAGTCTTCCTGCCGAGAGGCGCCACAATGCCTATTACTTCGGTGCCAGGAGCACATCTACAATGCCAACCACGGAAAGTCCCAGATGATGATTGGTCGAAGTGAGATACATATATTATAAAATTACGTATCACATTCTCTTTCTCTAAATACAAATAGTGCATATTTATATCTCATTTTAGTTCCGCTTATGTAGAACTGTACAATAAAATAGCAATGGCTTATGTTATTTGGCGAGGTGCTGGCATGTCCATTCAAGGTGTCAGAACTTGCGGGGATTACATGTTTAGCGGACATACAGTAGCGTTAACAATGCTTAACTTTTTCATTACAGAGTGTAAGTAATTAGTATACATTATTTCATAATCGACGATTTTAATATTTATGAAATGCTCTTTTTTTTTATTGCAGATACTCCAAGACATTTATATTTTCTGCATACTTTTACATGGATGCTTAACATGTTTGGTATTTTTTTCATCTTGGCGGCGCATGAACATTATTCCATCGACGTTTTCGTCGCATTTTATATAACTTCGCGATTATTTCTTTACTATCACACATTAGCGAATAATCAAGCATTGATGCAGCGTGATTCGATCAGAACCAGAATCTGGTTTCCGTTATTTAGCTTTTTTGAGGCGTCTGTTGATGGTATTGTTCCTAATGAGTATGAATCGCCGTCCTTGATAGTTTGCAATTTAGCAGGCACGGGAAAGAACATCTGGCATTGTGTACGATCTCGGATTTCTCTCCGAAAAATGCAGCGCAGCATAAACGGCAATTTAAGTAGCACAAAAAAGGAATACTAATGTCAACTGGTATATATTTTAATTGTTATATTTGATTGCTATAATTAATATGTTTAAGATAAATATGCCACATAGGGAACACTTCATTAATTTTTTTAATTCCAGTCACACAATATACAAAAATATACATACGTAAAAAAAAAAGACAAAATAATATTTCTTTAGAATGGATCTTTATGTCTAAGAATACATAAAATGTATAAGTTTCGAAAAAATGAAAGTGATCTTATATTGTATATTTATCTTTACAGAGCGTTGACTGTTTATTTGACAAATTTGTTTATATGTTGGAATAATATTGAAAAAAAGCTTAATATTAATTCTAAATATATTTATTTTTGTGATAGAGGATTGTTGATACCGGAAGAGATTGAAGTAATTTATGATACGATTAATTAATATTACGTAATAGTTAACTTTTACTATCACAAATAATGTAATTTATTAAGAAATTTCCAAAGACAAAACGTAGCATATAAAGTACTTTACTAATTCAACATGTATTTTCCAAGCATGTTGTATCGTCTAAGACTTTTTTATTTTTTTAAGTGTATGTATATGTATATATACATTATATATATCATATATACATATATATATATACACACACACAATATATACGTGTGCATGTGTGTGTGCGCGTGCGTGTGTGTGTGTATATATATGTGCCCACATAATTTGCTCATAAGTACTTTTGTTTTTTTTTTGTGATACAAGAAGAAAGTTAAGTTAAAGGCTATATTGTGACGGCCTGCAGGGATGTTAGATTTTATCAGGAATGTTGAATGATTTTTTACCTTTCATAATGATATTTTAGAATTTCTAGATTAGACATCTTTGAAAACGCTTATTTGTTTGCTAACAATGAAACGCAATGTTTTAAGAGTAAATGTTATATGTTATATATTATTATGCATTCCTGGTATCTGATAAAATTAATAATTTAAGTCTCCTGTTTACTTATTGTAATCGTATTAAAATCGTGTGATCTTTTTGCATTGTACATATAAATAAATAAAATGTTGCATATATTGTTACATATATTCGACATAGCTACACATTGATAAGATATACTGACTCTTTTCGATTTAGATAGAAATAAATAGGAATAAATATCTTGATTATTGTAAAATACGTTTTTGCTGGAAATGTAAAACATATAGATACATACGTATGCAAAAAGAGGGATGATTTTTTACTATCGAAGAAAATTTATGATTTTAATACAGTTGCAGTAAGAAAGCAGGAGTCATATTTACAGATGTGGTATTATCAAACAGAGGCTGAAAATACTGCTGTTATCGTAACTTTTAATGTAAATTCGTGCGTAAAATATCTGTATGATATGATTGTATGAATAGCTTCTATATGTCACATAGAAGCTATTGCCAATAGTATAATAGCTTTTTAATATTACATCCATATCTATTTTTTACTTATGTGATAAATAACTTAATCTTGTTGGCGTTAACGAGTACCGATTATTGATAACTCGATGGTGCCTGAGATTGTTGATGTTTATTACTTTATATACTTCCAAAAACTATGCAATGTGGTAAACTTTTTCTCTTATGCTAATATCGACCAATATACCGACCAGTTTATAAGACAGTCGGATTTACAGACAATTGAGAAAAATAGCACGAGAATAAAAGACGTCAATATTTCAATAAGACTTTTATTGTATTTTTATTAATTATAATTAATGTACACTTGCAGGTATCATTTCCCTTTATCTTTCCCAAACAAAATTTTCAAAAAAAAATGCATTACATTCGTGTTCTTTTTAACTCACGCGCGTACGTAAAAAATTATTAAAATTTCCAAAACTGTCGTTTCAAGTAAATTGATGACAATTAGATTTGAGAAAATTTAAAGTAAAAAATAGGCAAATCATAAGGTTGTGACGAAGTAAGAAATGGCCATTTCGTTAATTGTAAATCAATTAGCGCTCACAAATAAAGTACAGATTGCAGAGAATGAAGTGGAATGAAGTGCAGTTACGTGCAATTCGACGGTACATCGTGATATGATGTGTGTGTAAATGATATGTAAACAGTTAAATACGCTCTACATATAAAAAATTGTGACATTCTCTTTTTTTTTCATGAGTTGGGAAACGTGTTCAAATTAGGGGAGAATCAATATTAATTTCTAATAATTGAATTTAATGTAGTTTCACTAGTCAACAGATTATGATAGGTTAATCCGAACGAAGTTAGGTTATTGCCTTCAAATCAAGATTGAAAAATATTCGTTCTAATTATCAAGCTAATAATTATGGCTGTATCTGTTTTTATCCGTTGTTCACATTTTCGACGTTTAATTGGCGTAACCAACAATGCTGTTGCCTTATTTCCGGATTCCGCGTGGTATTCGGTATGTTTGCAATTCCTTTGTAATGAAGCCATCGTGCTATTGCAATTTTCCTCATTTCGATTATGTATAAATTATTTAATTGTTATGTTAAATATTTTACGATTGTAGAATTGTATTAAATCACAATCTTATGCAACATCTATCAGTGAAATCAAAGATACAATTAAAACTAATACCAAAAAATCTGAGAAAAAAATAAGCAAAGCTATGATGATGTATTTACAACGTGCAAAAGAACATGGTAATAACTGATTTTTTGAGTGTATATATATATATATATATATTAACTTTAAGACCAATCGTATATAAATAATATATTTTTCTATACATAAGTTATTATTTAAATTTTTTAGATGAATTCATGAAGAAAGAGATCTTAGAATATGAGATAGGGAAAAGACATCTCGCTAATATGATGGGCGAAGATCCGGAATCTTTTACCCAAGCAGATATAAATGTATGTAATTATATAAAAAAAAATCATGCTAATTTGATAAATATCTGAGTTAATATCTAAAGTCTCATGAGTGTTACTTTTAGAGATCAATCCAATATCTGTTTCCATCGGGACTATTTGATCCTAAAGCTCGGCCAATAATGGAACATCCAGAAAAGATTTTTCCAAGCAGGAAAGCAGCAGAATTTGATGAAACTGGAAAACCCTTCCATTCTATGTTTTATACCTCAAAGCCAAATTATTATGAAACACTATATGTAAGTTTTTATAATAGCTATTATAGATATATGAAAGAAAGTAACTAATATCTGAAAATTATTTTTATTTACAGAATATTGTCGATAATATCAAGTCTCTAAATAATATTGAAGATTCATTGATAAAGCAAGGAACATTGCCTATGGACAAAATGTATGTTGAATATGTAATTTATATAAAATGTGTATATGTATACAGCTTGATATATAATTTAAAAAATATCCTGCATTATATCAAATATAAATATTTTTTTAAATACATATTTTTAGTGATCTAGTAGGTTCCTCGTGGTTGTCAAAGAATGATATTGAAAAACTATTTCTTGAAAGGATTAACGATTTTGAGGTAAATAATATTAATATTATTAGCTACAGAAAACTTAAATAATATTTTTAAAAATTGTAACACATGATTTAACTCATAAATGTATAATAATTTTTTCAGTACAATTATCTTATTACATCATTAGAACGACTATGTGATCATCCACTGTCAAGACGTGCAACAGATTTCATTTTAAAATATCGTAGACTAAAATATCATACCTCTTTTAAGAAGTTAGCAGTATTACCTGTAAGTATCTATATAATGAGAATAAAGTTTCATTTAATGTAAAGGTTTATTATTACATGTTAAGTTGGAACATGACAGCACAGGAAGGCCATATGTTACAGTCAAAAGTAAGTAAACACAATTTTAACATTCACAGAAGATTAGCAAGTATATATATCATAAAACTCATTATTGTTAACGGTTTTAGATTGTATGAGGAAGTCTTCAAGAGGTGAAGTAACAATTTGGGGTAATGGCTCTGGTAAGATTGTCATTAATGGACACAACATCTCGTACTTTGAAGATTTTCAGCATCGCCAACAGGTGAGTTATTTCTTGCTTAAATCCTTGTAAGAAAAGTCGGTACTAAATTTTCATTAAATAATATACCAAATTTTTATGTAAATCTTCAGAAATTGTAATACGTAACATAATTCAGTTAGAGATAATTTCTACTATTTATGTTAAAATAAGATACATAGTTTATGCACTCTAGTTTACTCTGTTTTTTTTTTAATGATATTTTACTTTTCCAATAACAATTTTTACTTAATTTTGACTCAAGCCATGCAATATTTTTTTAGTTTTTAAGTTTAGTATTGATTAATAGAATTTCAATGTTTTCTTCGCTGCATATTCAGATATCTGAACAATTATAGGCGTAATAATGTGCTTATTCAAGAAACCTAAAGTCCGAGGTCCACGATGCTAGAAATCGCTCCGAGATTTCGGACAGAGAAAAAATTAACAAATCACATTTGAACAATTTGATTACATGACTATTGCGATTGGTCAATTCTTTCTTCATCCGAGGTCTCGCACCAATTTCTAGTATCGTGAACACAAGACTTAAGAATAGAATATTTATGATACCATTAAATGTTACAATAAGTTTGCAATAAGAACTCTTAAAAATATCTTATAATTGTTTTATGTATCAATTTTTGACATTCTGCTCATTGGATAACTAAAAAAAATTATAAAAATTGCAAAATGATGAAGGACTTTTCGACTTGGTTTGCTCTGTCTACAAGCGGTATGTCAAATAATTCGCGATACCCTATATAATGTTTCATTTTTCATGGAATTTTTGAAAACATGTTCCAATACATATATAATACTATTACATCACATTTTACACAAATGGTTCTAGTTTTTTTTATCAATGCCTTTGGAACTACGCATATGACATCATCTAACAACACTTCATGTAGCCATCGCGCCTCGACAACGTCTCTAGGGTTTGTGTTATTTGTGTTATTCTATTCTTGTTTCGCATCTAATAAACGATGAAGATAGAATGACATAAATAATGCTAATAGCGTTTTCCTAAACGCATTTTCTGTGTGCGAGGAAGGAGATGAAGCGAGAGAGGGAGAGAGGGGGAGATAAACATTCCATAGGTACATTGTCACATCATGATTTTTAGAAAAATGGCATTAAACCAAAAACAACAAATTCTCAAAATCATTATTTTTCTCAAAATTGTGACATGATAGCCGAATTTTGATAACGGATTTTTGCTCAGCAAATAAAAATACGTCGGAAATTATTCACACTTGTAAATAATTTTTTTAATAATACGTAAATAATTTTTTAAATCTTATGATATTGTATTTATTATAACATTAATTTATTTATTATAACAAAGTTTAGACAATTTCTTTTAAAACTAGCCGTGATTAGTTTAAACTGAATAGCTTAATAATTATCAAAGATACGATTTTTTAAAGATTCTGGGTCATATATGACCCACTAGACTTGGAAAGAATCAAAAAAGAATATTCGTCTCGAATCAGAAGAATCATATATTTGGAGGATGAATACAGCACTGAAGAAGAAATATATTGTTATTTAATATCTTTTTATGATACATATTGTGAAGAATGTGAAGCATGAAAAACATGCGGTGTCCTTCATGGAAGACGACCTTTCCGTGCGCATTTCTGGTAGCCGGTCTCATCCGATATATGTACTAAATCTCATTCGTTGGTATAACCGGTACGATGGAGTTAGCTGCACACTCTCTCGCTCTCAGTGTTAACCGGTCTGGCGAACGAGGTAATGCAATTGACGATTATCAACGTTCTCTACCGCGCTTCATCTCATGTCGCAAATGCGTAATGTACTTCTTCACTTTAAAACCTCTGCTATAATGCCGATCACATACTTAATACGTAATAAGAATTATTAAACTAAGTTCGAGATTTATTACAAAAGCATTAACAGTTTATTGACTACTAACAGACAGTGACTGTTGATTTGATTAATATAAATCTGACACAAAGGACATCTCTCTCATGACGTTATGTTTACTTATGTATAATTGAAATTTCTATTTATTTTCACGTTTAATATCTATTTACGCTTTTTTCATTTTACTTTTATTTAGTTTCACATTTATTTTTTATTTGTGATACAAATTTTTTTAATTTATCTTTAATAATTTTATAGATTTATATTTCTATATTTTCATTTAAATGATTTCTATTTTTTGGTCTAAATATAATAGCGGAAATATTTAAATTTCTTATAATTGTTTAGTATTTAGTCAAGTCGACAAAATCTATTTTTATTAATAAATTCATATAAGGGCTAAATAAGCCAAGCATATTATTGATGCAAAAGAATATATTGTCACAAATCACAAAAATCTTCCAAATGTTTCGGTTCTCAATGGAGCCATCTTCATTGAATCACTTATATTACATATGTTTTTATCTTCTTTTGTCTATGATTTATAGACAGATTAACATAAAAACTTGTCACCAATTACTTCATGCTAGAACGCATTCTATTTTTATTGTTAACTGCGTAAACGAACAAAATGTTATTGCAGAAATTTATTGCTTTTCGTAAGATCCATAAGTTTTTTTTGTAATGTGTTTATCAATATTGCAATCTATATATGATCTGTACGATATCTCTTTGTTTCTCATAAGTGGGACATAATTACCGCCAATTCAATCAGATAATAGACTACCCTCCATGATTATTTAAGCAATTTTCCAATTGCAAGAGTCATGCGATATGCTTTGTGTTGGATTTCAATGTTACAACGTTTCAATGTTAAAGCGTTTATGAAGTATACCGCCTTTGAGTCGTAATTTTTACATTGAAATAGAAAAAAAAATGAAATATACATTCAAAAATTCATATTTCTTTCTATGTATTAATCCTTTAAAACATTAAGAAATCATTAATAAATATTTCAATTATTTGATTTTCTATATAAAATATACGAGTTTTAGAATATACAGAAGAATAATATTCTTTGGAACGCAATTTGGCTCATATAGTGTTTTTTTATTTAGTATTCGGAATGTAGAATCACGTAGAAAAGAAATTATGTTTTGAGGGAATCATTCAAAGTTATGGTGTGGAATCGTTATTTTTCGGCGAAAATAAAAAAATCTGCAAATCCTCATATAAGCCAATAAATTGAGTGAACACCAATTTTGGTCTTTTTCCGTTCTTTTTATCGTGATCTTAAGAGAAAAATTTTATTTTTTATTGAATATAAAGTTATTTTCTATATAAATTTTATATCAAATAATGGATAAGTAAAACAGATGTTTTATTAAAGTCATCATTTTCATCTTCATTTTTATCTTGATTTTTATCAAAATTATCAACTAAACCATTTAAAAGAACTTCATCATAAATTTGTTTATGTCATATTCTCCAAAGACTTCTATCAAAGTTCTTACTTACTCCATCGCGCTTGTGGAGTGAGTAAGAACTATGATATTTATATTCAATAAAACTGTATATTCAATAAAAAATAACATTTTTCTCTAAAGATCACGATAAGAACATAAAAAGATCAAAATTGGTGTCTTCAATTTATTTATATTTAATATATTTTATTTATATGAGAATTTACAGATTTTCCGATTTTTATTGACAAATATTCGATTCACCATAACTTTGATTCCCTCGGCACATAATTCTTTTTCTACGTGATTCTACATTTCAAATACTAAATAAAGAACACTACATGAGTTAAATTGGAGACGGCCCTAAAGAATAGTGTTACTCTTGAGATTAATTTAATCATCTGTTTTATTTTATTTTAGATTCATAACTTTAAAAGACCATACGTACAAAATATTATGTACTTCACTTATTTCGACAGAAAGACTATTTGACACTACAAATATTTATATAGTTCTGGCATTATATTTTAAACGTTCTATCTTTCTTTTCTTATAATAAATTTGGGTAATTATTAAAAAAATATTTGTTACATATTTTTACATGTTCGATTAAATATTAAAATTTTTGAATAGTGTTAAATAGATAATATCATATTTATAGGTAATTGAACTTAATACGGCAACAGGTGGAGATAGTTGATAGTTTCAGCAAATTTATATCGTTCTCGTCAGAAAAAGATGGAGGAAACTGAAGAAAGAGTACCAAAAACTGTTCCAAATATGTTGACACGCACGAATACGGCTTCCTTGTTTCTAACTCGGCTAAAGGCTAAACGCTCATCGTCTAAGCAAGATGAGCTTGAAAGTGGTCGAGTTCAATATGAACCGTCATTACCTGATGACTCGATAAGTCCTTCCATGGAAGATTACTTCATCATCAGTGAACATACCACTTCCGATGAAATCGACCGTACTTCACTACGCATCAATGAAGATCTTATTAAAAATATTCTTACAGAACACAAAAGGCATATGGGTTATAAATCACAAATCTTGGAGAATCTAGAATCAGGCAAAATGGATGAAATAAACATAAATACGATCTTTGCAGACATCAAGTCTAATGAAATCGATATTTTATTGCTACAAGCGAGTTTTTTAGGTCGTATGAATCTCATTCATCATTTGTGCAAATGTGGAGCTAATATTAATTACACCGAACCTAATCATGGTCTTACCCCCTTGCATTTATGTGCCTTTCGGAATTGTCTGGATGGAGTCAAATATTTGATAGAACAAGGCGCGAGCATTGATACCAAATCGAAGCACACGGCATTTCATTATGCCGCTTTTGGAGATGCCTTCGACGTAGCTCAGTATTTCATGCAACGAGATATCAGTCAGCTATCTCCGTATGAAGCTGAAGAAACTGTATTGCATGTGGCTTCACGGACTGACGCCTTGCGCGTACTTTCTTTACTGGCACCGAACAATAAAGAATTGAATCGTTTGGATCAGGACGGATACGCTGCTATTCATCATGCAGCCAATGGCGGAGACAAAGTTTGTTTGGATATACTTCTGAAAGCCGGTTGTCAAGTGGATTTACTTACCAGAAAGAACGACACTGCTTTGCACTTGGCTGCGGAAGTTGGTTGCGTGAGTAACTTGACTCTTTTGGTCAAGGCAAACGCTAATCTTCAGCTGAAGAATCATCGAGGATACACGGCCTTGCATTTAGCCGCTCGTTCGCATTCTCTGGAATGCGTGGAGATTTTATTGAAAGGTCGCGCGGATCCTAATGTGGAAGATAACGAGGGTCGAACATCTTTGCATCTGGCTCTAGGTAAGTCTCTGATGACCGACGACATTACTGAGCTGCTGCTGAAATGGCGGGCGAATGTAAATAAGGCAGACATGTACGGTTATACGCCTCTACACATCGCTGCATCGAACGAGCTATCACGATGCGTGAATCTATTGATAAAACACGAAGCAGACCTCAGTGCCAGGACCATCGGTGGTAACAGTGCCCTATCCATCGTTCTGCGTAAGACCCCGACATCCCTGGACGTGTTCGAACGTAGACTGGACAAGTCTCTAACTTTGAGCCGACAGGGATTCATCGCAGGCAAGCTCGAGTTACAACTGGACTTCCGTCCGTTGCTTCAACATCGGCGGAACCGTTCGTCCGAGACCGGTTATCTGAATACCTTTGTGAAGGAAGGCTACAAGGAAATTCTGGAACATCCTTTGTGCCAGTCTTTCCTTCATCTCAAGTGGCATAAGATCCGAAAGTATTACATCGCCCGATTGCTTTTCTATCTGATATATGTGTTGATCCTTACAAGCTGGGTAATAGCCGCCCTCGCTCATAATTGTTACAATGAATCAAAAGGTTATTACATGCACAATAAACCGTTGTGCTCGAGCGCAACTGGGATTTATGGATTTTTTTATAGACATCCTACACTACTCGAGATTCACTGGTACGCGCTGATGATGCTCACCATACTCGAGGCTTGTCGCAAGTTCGCCGTTATTTCCAGTTACCGATCTGTTAGACAATTTTTCACGCAGGTGGAGAATCTAGTCGACTGGTGCGTGATATTGAGTGTGTTTGCCACCTCTTTCGTGTATACGGGAAAAACATATGTCTGGCAAAGACACTTAGGCGCCTTCGCCGTACTTTGTGGTTGGAGCAATCTGATGCTGATGATTGGACAGCTTCCTGTGTTCGGTGCTTACGTCGCCATGTTTACTAGTGTGCAGGCACAAGTGTTTAAGTTACTTTTGGCCTACGCCTGTCTGCTAGTGGGCTTTACGGCGAGCTTCTGTGTGATCTTTCCATATTCCAATTCATTCAGCAGTCCGCACATAGGTCTTATTAAGGTCCTCGCAATGATGACCGGCGATTTAGGCTTTGATTCTTACTTAATCTCATCTGATAAGAGTGGCATCTACGAGAATAATGAAGGAGCTTCCTGGATTTTGCTACAAATTTCGGCCCAACTCTTTTTCGTGTTATTCCTTCTATTTGTCACGATCGTGCTGATGAATTTATTGATTGGTATAGCCGTGCACGATATCAAGGGTCTTCAAAAAACGGCGGGTCTTGCAAAACTCGTTCGCCAAACAAAATTGATCCACGACGTTGAGATTGCAATTTTCCTAGGATTTATGCCGTCGAAACGCTTCATCAAATGCATGCGATGGACCACGCTACTCCTGCCATCACCTTTACGAGCCGTTTTGACTGTTCGTCCACTAAGTCCCAGAGAGAAGAGATTACCACGTGATGTTCTTTCGGCTGCTTACAAAATAGCCAAGGAAAGAGATAGACAGAATAATTACATCGCGTCACGCAGAAAAATTTATAGCGCAAAAGCGGGTTTCAAAGGCGACATGACCATGTATCGTCGTCGTGATTTCAACGAGGATACGCTGCAACACAATTGTGACAAATTTAAAGACGAAATCGCGGAAGTCAAGGAGATTTGCGAGAAAAATCATACTCTCCTTCAGGAACTCATAAAAGCTCATAAATTAAATAAATAAAATTGTCAGTAAAACGAGCAAATATCCTTGAGTTGTAAAGGATATTTCATAAATTCACAAAGATTCATGTTCCATTTGAAATTTAATCATGGAGTAACGATAAGAGATTCTAAAACTTGAGATTCATGGAACGTGGTATTATGATACACGAATAATTAATTATCGCGTGGTATTATGATACGTGAATAATTAATTATCGCGAATCCTTGTTGTTGTTTCTATATCTTGTGTTTTATATATTTTCCAACAAACATTAAATCTTGTTTATATAGCTTTTCTGTGATACAAATACAATTGTGTCCAAAAATCAGTTATATTTAATTCCGTCCATTTTCATATATAAATTTTATATAAAAAGCATCAAAATAGCTTGCATAATTTTATGCATATAATAAATGTTAAACAAAATATTTTATTTTAACACAGTAATTGTATGAAATATTTTCTTAGGAGAAACACTTTATTTACTTTAAAATATATGCATATATGTATTTTTTCAAGTTTAAACATTTAGTATGTATCTAAAGTAACATCGATTTCGTGACGCGAATGTAAATATACGTATATTGATGAGACCTTACAGAAAATAGGACAGTTCGTTTATATTTTTTCTAAACATTCGTTTTTATTTTTAGAAATTTTTCTAAGATATTTTGACTTGTCAAAAAAATGTCCTTCTTTCTAAAGAGTCAACATATAAAATTTATATATAATTATATTCAAATTGATGCAATTTGATTTGACATCATGTCTGGTGTTGTTTTTAATATATTTTGATTATTTTGTTAATTTTCTTTACTCTTAAATAGGATCTTCTTTTTTAAATAGGATCTTAAGAAAAAGAATTTTATAAGCATTTTTTTTTGTTTTTTAACTATTATTATTTGAATTGTAAGTGTAGCACTGTTGCGAAGTTTTTACTAAAATGAATTGTTAAATGCATAAATAAATATTTTTATATCAAGATTAAATAGAGAAGTTTTAAAGTTGTGCTGGTCAAGTTTCACTTTGAAACTTTAAATAAAGTAAAAAAATACATATATTACATTAATGATATGCGTAGACAGTCTGCAAAACCGGTTCCCGTCTATTGAAAGTCTATTTAACTGTCAGAGACCTAGTAATGAGATAAAACGTTGAGTTATAGATCTACCTCTTGGAAGAGAATTTATTGGGCTAAAATTTTAGAGACTCTATAATTGGAACTATGTACTTTGTGTCTTACATACAAAATAATTAGCTGAGAAATATATAAAAAATAATTATTTAAAAAATGCATTACATATTCCATCACATTATGGAATCGATTTCTTGTAATTCAAATAAAATCACTGCGATGTAAAACTGTTTCATGTCGAATTCGACTGTTTGAAAGTTACTTTTCCCTTTTTTTATTAAAGTGAATACTAGTATGAAATATTCATTTCATACGTAATGTTTCATTTATGTATTTCATGTATCAACAATGTATAGGTAGCTAACAACTCGAAAATCTCTCTTGGTAGAGATCTTGTAAATGTATTTAAAATAAATACAAAATTAAAATTACATAAACGAATTGTGATATCATATTCGCAATCACGTGATGGTGAAAAGTTTGTCTAGATATTTGCAATTTAAATTCGGGAAGCTATGAAAAAAGGGATATAAAATATTCTATAATAGAAAATCTATACTAGATAAAGAAAGAGATAACGCGAAATTAAATAGGAAGGACTAACGAATAACAATTAATTAATTTATTCACTACTATTTCTATTATATTTTTGAGACGCTAAATAAAAAAATGAGTTTATAATTTAAAATTATGTTTATTATAAAAATTAACATAATTAAAAATAATTTTATATTATTCCTATAAACACACATTAACTGTTTATAATTTAAATAATTTTCTTTGTCTCTCTGCGACCTTTACTTTGGAAAAATTATATTTTTTTAATAAGAATAATTTAATTAGAACACTTTACTTTGATAAAAATGTTTTTTCTCTTTTCTTATTTTTTTTTATTTGACCTTCGTCCATTGATTTTCAATAAGAAAAAAACAATTTATCATTTGATTAAAAGTATAAATATCTGTTTAACGATATAATATTTTTTTAACGATAACATATGTAAATAACAATGTCCTAAAAAACTCAAGTGATCTTTCAATAATACTTTTCAGCCTGATCTAGATTAATCAAGAAAAGAAAAACAGCTCGTATACGTGTGACTATACGTAAAGTAGATCTCAAATTTGCCCCGCATTTTTTTATTATGTATTTTTTGTTTATGTATAGCGTCTTGCCCCTCTGCTCGTAAATTCCTCTTCCCACACGAATGGCAGAGGCGTATGCAGAGTACGTCATGCAGTACGTGTAGTGCGATCGTACAAACTAGTTAAGCTCGCTGTAATGCTCGCTGAATTGTCAATTGTACACTGGTCAATGATAGGCATCTTGAATCGGTATAATTTTTACGATTAGAAAATGCGACCGAAATCCTTCTCGGACTGCTTTCGCATTCTAGAGTCGAAAACTCGAGGTTTCTTCAGCCAATCTCTAGGTTTTTATAAATACGTGCTTCAAAAAGTAGAAGCATTAAACAAAAAGAAGTGACGGTACGTCATATGAAGCCGGTAGCAAGAGGAAATGTGCAGTGACAGTGAAAAATGTTAACTTATCATACTATTTATATTATTTGAAGTTCTTATACAGCGACAGACCCACTTTGATAACGTAATAACTTGCGTTCGTCAAGGTGATAGAAAAATTAATATTGAGTCTTCAGAATTGTGCTTGAAGAACAAAAGAAAAACTAGTACACAAAGAACAACAATACTACTAACGGCGCAAATTGAAAAAGAGATAAGATTGCTAATGTATATGTGATAATCACTTGTAAGTGCATAGTATGCACTGCATACTTTTTGTAATACAATATTTTTCTAATACGGGAGAAATTTAACGAATGTAATATCCGACGGGAAGAGCCTTAGAAAAGAACAACCTTTACTTATCTCTACTCTCTGCATCTGCATCTATCAAATGTATTCCGTTTAAGAAAATATTAATCATAAGTTGTTAGGATGAATGCAAGTCATTAAATTAATGATTAAATCAGAGCAACTCGGGTATAAGGCACTCAATTGCGCTCGGGATACAACGTGGCACAACGATAATCTCTTAAGGTCTAAATGAAATGATTTGTAGGCGGGACGTGATAACCGAAAAAGAGAGAACAAGAGAGAAAAAGACAGGATTGAAGAGACGATGACGCGGTTGAAGTAATTAGGATGCTTCGCGAAACATCACATAATGGTATACGAATACTTAGTGCTTAATTACGAAATGGGATTTACATTGGAAAATTAAACATTGTACAACATAACATACCTATTAGCCAAAGAAAAATAGAAAAAAGTGACAAGATCAGGAGATACGCTAGTCTCAGGTGTAAGTTTATCGTCTATATGTACATATTTATCATTGGGTTATTATAATCGGTCTGTAATACGAGTTTTCGTGCGCAAGAATGTAAAAAATCTAAGATAACAGAAAAAAATAGCAATGATAAAATCGTTTAAATCGAAAATGCTTGAATTTTTCACTAAAAGAAATAAAAGAAACTGAATAGTAAATTTATTTCCAGTTATAAATAAATAGTGAAGTAAATAATTCAAACGAGTATGTATGAGAACGATCGAGATTCGTTAGGAGAAAGTGCCAAAGTAAAAAATCTCGAGACGAACAATCTGGAAACACCAACTATTTTGAATGATGAGGAACATTTTTATTCCAAAAGCTTCAACAAAAGTTGTCACAAAAGCGATCCTCTGTCCGTAAGATTAACTCCCACTTATAGATCATTGAGATATGCATATGCAGAGGATTATCCGCAAAAAATTGTGATCGATGATGCAACCATATTCGATAACGATCAAATCGAGATCGACGCAGGTGTACCACCACCAGTCGATGACTCTCTCTTCTTTGACAATCTGGAAATTCTGGAATGTCACAAGAATCATTACGTGAATGGTGCCAAATTGAGATCGGCTATATGGTCTATCGTCGACACGATGGAGACGAGATTATTACAGTACATGGAAAAGAGTCGCACGCTTCCGAACGCGTGCAAAAGCGAGAATCTACGAAACGTTGCTTACATCTGGGCGTCCTATCGTGGTCTGCTTCATCTTCTGCCGGAATTGGAGAATGCCGGAGCACGTTACGACTACGTCGAACCGCGGACCGGTGTGAACGCTATCCTCGCGGCTTCGTTGGGTGACAAAGTCGCCTGCGTGGAGTATCTGATCGCGAAGGGTGCCAACGTGAATTACGAGAGCCCCATCATTCATTACACACCTCTTCATTTCGCAGCGCTCGGTAATAGCTGGCACGCCGCAGCTACATTACTGGATCATGGCGCCAAGCTCAATTATGTCTGTCAGGAAGTGGTCGAGCCAATTCTACATAGTGCCATCCGCGCGAAGGCGGTGGAGACAGTGAAGCTGCTGCTCGAGCGTGGTGCCAGTGTTGTCGAAAAGAATCATTTGGGCCAGACACCGTTGCACGTGGCCTGTTTCGTACAATCGATACCATGCGTCGAGCTACTTTCAGCCAGCGCGCCCAACGTGAACGCTGTGGATAGGGAGCACAGAACACCCCTGCATTTCGCCGTGATGAGCACAGACTCATCCGCCGAGTTAGTACAGTTGTTGCTGAAATGCGGCGCTTTGATAAATGCGGCCGATCGGACAGGTTTCACGCCTCTTCACATTGCCGCACTGAACGAACAATCTCAATGTGTGGATGCGCTCATCTGGGCGGGTGCTGACATCAGCGCGACCACGTGCACTGGATTATCCGCTCTGAATATTATATTGAAGAAAATTCCTGAGTCTCTGCACGTGTTCCGACAGCGGTTGGACGCTTCCATTAGACTGACCCGACCGGTATCACATAATCGTGAGTTTGAAATGAGACTGCACTTCGACATTCTCTTCCCCAGCGGTAATCAGTGCGAAACCAGCTTCATAAATACTTTTGTACAAGAGCGTCGAAAGGATTTGTTGTCGCATCCTCTAGTTATGGCCTTCCTACACCTCAAATGGGAGAAAATTCGCAAACTCTATTTGCTGAGAATATTTTTGTATTCTATGACAGTGATATGCTTGACTACTTACGTACTGACTGCGTTAGCGTATAAATGTTATAATCAAAACGAAACCAATAGCTCCAAGATATGCGGCAGTAGACGACCGTCTGACTTTTTCTTCCGAAAATCAATCATCGAGATTGAATGGTACCTTGCGCTGGTTCTGACATGCATCACCATACCAAGAAAAATATATGGCTTCATGGTTTACAAATCAGCATTACAGTATTTTTCCAGCATTGACAACGTGTTGGACGGTGTAGTAATTGTGAGTGTATTCGTTACATCCTTCGTGTATACTGGGCGTACTTACGACTGGCAGAATTACGTCGGCGCGTTTGCCGTTCTTTGCGCCTGGACCAATCTAATGCTGATGGTGGGTCAATTACCGGCCTTCGGTACCTATGTTGCTATGTTTACGCACATCCAGTTCGAGTTCGCCAAACTTTTGTTAGCATATTCGGGCCTGCTGATTGGTTTCACTATCAGCTTCTGTGTGATATTCGCCAGCGAACCCGCGTTCGGCAATCCTTTCACTGGGTTGATCAAAGTCTTGGCTATGATGGTCGGTGAATTGGACTTCGAAGGATTCATTAACCAGATGGATGATAAACCGATGGGCGGCTCTTTTGTCATTTATCATCCTATTTTATCAGTGTGTTCGCAGATTCTCTTCACGCTCTTTATAGTATTCGTTACTGTGATTCTGATGAACTTGCTGGTTGGTATCGCCGTACATGATATACAAGGTCTGAGGAATCATGCAGGGCTTACGAAGCTAGTAAGGCAAACGAAAATGATCCTCTTTACGGAAATGGTATTGCACAACACTGCAATCCCATATGCCTTCCGGAAATGGATGTCGGATCACAAGATTGATGTTGAAAACAGGAAACGGGTTCTTGTGGTAAAACCGCTTAATCCCCTCGAGAAACGATTGCCTAAGGATATAATGAAAGCCGCTTATGAGATAGCACAGAAGAATATTCCTTCGTTTATGAATGATGATATCAATTTGAGCGATCGTGCTGTTTGGTTGAAACAACGACACAATGGATTCTCCGACGGAGCTCTAGAAATGACATTTGAGAAACTGATTGCTATGATGAAAGTGAATGAAGATGCTATAAAATTGTTGAGAATACAGTTGCTAGAAATGAACAAGATGTTGGAAAACGTCGCAACAAAATTGACGAAAGAAGAACATACTACTTCATTATAATTTTAATAATTTAATATTGGTACGATCCGATATTTCAAGCAATTCGCATTATGTGATTCGTGTGTGTGTGTGTGTGTGTGTGTGTGTGTGTGTGTGTGTGTGGTGGTGTATTTATTCTCTTTCACTGTAAATATTTTTACAAGTAAAAGGCAATTATTACGCAATTATAACTTTTGATTTTTATTGATAAAAAAATTATCATAACTTTCAATTTTATCTTCTCAAAAAAGTATCAAATTCTCAAAGAAATCTCGGAATATCTAATATCTAAGTTGGCTTTTCCTTACCTCTTAATAATTGTTTATCATATTAATATGTCATCTTATAAAGGAACTTACCTCTCATAGTTTCATTTCTTGCACATTTTATCTGTTACAGATTATATTTCCATTACTTCTTACAAATATGACTGATAAAGTAGATATCGAAGCCACAGTTAATGGTGGAGGGCCTACTGGTCAGTCGGGTGTTGTACGTTGGGGTATTTCATGGGGCTTACGTAGCTTTGTTGACAACTCAACAATCGACAGAATGCGAATTGGTAAGAAATAATCAATTTGGCAAAATATATTAATATAATATATATGTTTATATATGTCGCAATAAAACTGTATTAATTAAATATATGATAGATAATTAAAAAGTTACTGTTCTTTTCAAACAGCTGGACTTCTAACAAGGGATTGGAGGAGACGTGAAAGAAAGAAGCCTGGTCAAGAAGGTGCTAGAAGAAAGTTCGCTTGGAACAAACGTTAACTCTTATTATCATACAATTTTCACATTGTACGCATTAAAATTATATGAAACGGCGCCATAGAAAAATATTTCGTTATATACAATAAAATTTATTCAAGAAAATAAAGCTAGTTATTTGATATTGAATAAGAAAATAGAGAGAGATGCATAATTTTCCTACTCAAGGTCTTACCAAGAAAGCAGAATAATGTGCTGCGATTTCACATCTTTTTTAAGAGTACACATACATTTGTCTTCACATTTCTTCCAAGGGTATTAGACCAAGTAATTTCATACCTTGTGCAAGAACATTTCTAGCAACATGAAAAAGCAGCAGTCTTTGACTAGCAACATCAGGCAATTCATCCTTTACTCTTAATGAATTAAAAGCTTTATTAATTGCATTACTAAAAAAGAAAGAGAACTTGTATACATATTTCTGAACAGAGTTCAGAAGTTAGATAATTGTGAAGCTAGTTAGATAATTGTGAAAAATATTTGAGAATTTGTTTTTTGGAATTTGTATCTCATACCTTAGATTGAAAAGATATACCGTTAATATACAGGGTTCTAATTCTTCATATGATTTCAGCACTACTTCTTCAAACTTAGTAATTAATATGACCAATTCATCAACAACTTCTTCTTGTAATAGACTTGGCTCACATGTTGAAGTTAGGATAGCGCCGCAATTGCGCTCCAAGCTTCCTAATCGACAATGTGTATATTGTAATTTCACACCTGTGTCTCCTTTCAACTGACAAAAAAGATAAGAATAAAAATTAATCAATACAGATATAAAATCGCATATAAAATAATTTTTTTATGATAATATATAGATCATTTACATCAAATGCTGCATTCCAATCAAACGTATAATCTCGTTCTCGTTTTCTTTTTAAATCATTAACTATCATTGCGGAAATGCCTAATATATCCGAGCTGTTATCAGATGAATCTAGACGAACTTTAGTAGCTGAAAAAGTTTTTCTATTATAAAACTAATTCTATATAAACTTAGATATTACATAATTAATATTAAAATTAACATACTATGTGAGTCAATTTGTTTCTGCTTTATGATATCTCTGGCAGTATCTAAGATATCTTCTAAAAATATGACATTTCCTTTTCTCGTACGCATACCGTGCAATCGGCCAAATTTTATATGTTTCAATCTTTCAGTCCACGGCATTTGCATTTGTTTTAATATTTCTAACAAATTTGAGAAATGACTTACTTGTGTATTATCCACTACATAGTACATACAATCAAAATCATTCTTTTCAAATCTATCAATAGCTGCAGCGATATCTCTAGCTATGTACAAAGTAGAGCCATCACTCTTGATTATAGGAACGCTTTTCTTATTGCTCAGATTCACAACTTTTCTATTTTGCTCGTCCCTTATTAGTAATTGCATCTTTTCCATCAATGTAACTATTTTCTCGATATTTTTGGCATTGTACATAGATTCCCAATGATATTCATCAAATGTGATACCAATTCTGCTGTAAACCCTTTTTAATTCCTCAACGGTATGCTGTTTAAATATGCTCCACTGTTCATGTGCAACTCCTCTACTCTCTATACCACTTTCCAAATCATTAAATATTTTTCTTGCACGATCCGATACAGAAGAATCAATTTCAGCTAATTTGTTGGCACTAACATATGCTGTGTACAAGGCTTTTATAGGATTTCTTTTCATATCATCCTCATTAGTACCTGTTATATCGATTCCTAATTGAACTAAGCCATATTGTGTACCCCAGTCACCCAAATAATTTATTTTTTTCACTTTATTGTTTATAAAACTATTGATGTTAGCAACATAATTTCCTATTATTGTAGATCTCAAGTGTCCTACATGAAAAGGTTTTGCAATATTAGGTGAACTAAATTCTACTATTATATTTTTTTTATTATTCACAAAGGTTGGAGCCGATACTGTTGAACAGTTGTGTTCTAAAAGTTCTTTAACACATCTATTTCTGGAAATATTAAAAGAGATAGCATTATTTTTTATATCAATGTTGTCGAAAATACTATTTGGCTCATTATTTATGATATTTTGTGCTTCTTTCTGTATATTATATTGTCTAGTTCTCAATGGAAGTAGGAAAGAATAGATTCCTCCTGTTTTACATGTTTTCAAATGCAAATAAGATGCAACATTGGATATATTTATATTGTTACCGTTTGGTAAAGATTCTGTAATCTAAAAATAAAAATATAATTAGATAAATAATAATAAAAAATAAATTCCAAATCATTGAACATTTTATTACTTTGAAAAAAAATACCTTTTTTAAAATTGCAGTTTTCATATTATTACTCATGTTTAATCATTCAAAGGTAATGTGAATAATTATCTGATTATTCATAAAAGTTATGAAGGAATGATTTTTTTTTTATAGTAAGATAACACAAGCCAATAATATCAATTAACATTGTTAATCCAACGTTTCATACAAGCAATGTGAAATAATAAAATAAAAAATTTTCTGATTACAATTATAGGTTAGAATTGATATGCTCCAAAATAATATTACTGTTAGATGTCGCTAATGTGGTCTGAACTGAAATATAACTAGAATTTTGTGGAAAGGTTGGCAATCTTTAAAATACAGTGTGCATACACACAAATTACACAACACAGATAAAAATAAGAATATCAATAAAATTACTCAAAATATATTTAATATTTAATAAATAATTATTACAAATGATCACATATGTTATATTCCCCTTTAAAATAAAAATTTCCATTTACTTAACTTCATTTAATTAATAAAATTCAATCGCGCACGATTGATAAAAATTATTATTATTAATTAATAAATACGGAAGGGTAATATAAACTAATAAAATTGTTATCAAAGGCATTAAAAAAATACGTATTCATTACCTAATAATAAGTTTCAATTTTCTAAAATTATATTAACAATTTTATGTATTTTCTAGAATACTACAATACAATCCTTGCAGCGAATAAATTTATTAGGCGAGGATATAGTTCCTAGCAATAATTATCTTAAATAAAAAAAATTATTATTTGTATCACTTGAAATATCACTTATTTCTTATATATATTTTATCTTTAAAAGATAAGAAAATTAATTTATTAATATAATATCAATTACATTCCCATGTATGTACTGTTATTAAATATATTCAACCTAAGTATTAACATGTAATTATTAAAACTATTGTTTGTTCATATTTAAATAAATACATACATATATATGTGTATATATTTTATATGTGATATATTTTATATATACATGTAAAATGATAATATATTCATATTATTAATCATTACAACAATATCATGACTTATTTCAAGCTATAATTAAATTAACTTTAAATTAATATAAACAACAAACGTTTCGGCTTACAAAGCCTTCTTTAGTGTTAAAACGCAGAAATATAATCTTAAATTAACAAACTGAAAATAACGAATACAATGAAAATTTAAAAAACCATCTGTGGTAAAGTGTGAATATATAAGAATCTCAATGCAACTTCTTCGTCTTCTAATATTTCTGCTATTTCTTACGCGGCGACACCACGTACGGCATATGGGAAATAAACAGAACAGAGTGCGACGTGGTGGCGAGAGCGCGTGTTTAATCACGTCGTCGTCAAACAAGAAGATCAAGGAGGAAGATTCAGGTTCGAGCGAGGGGGACGCCCGCGATTACGACGTCAAGATACAGAAGGCCAGTGACGAGATCCTCGAGGTCGAGAAGAAGTATAACAAGCTACGCAAGCCCTACTTCCAAAAGCGTAACATCAAGAGACTACCCAACTTCTGGATCACCGCTTTTGTAAACAACAAAGAAATAGCAGAAATATTAAAAAAAGACGAGGAAGATGCATTGAGATTCTTAAACAAATCAGAAGTTGAAGAAATCGAAGATATCAAATCTGGCTATAGGATTAATTTTTACTTTGATGAGAATCCATATTTCGAAAACGATGTTTTAATTAAGAAATTTTATCTAGGATCTTCTGTATCTCAAAATACATCTATTCGTTGGAAAGAGGATGCTGAATTCTTTATATATTGACACTTTATCACAGATGGTTTTTTTAAATTTTCATTTCGTTATTTATTCAGTTTGTTAATTTAAGATAATATTTCTGCGTTTTAACACTGAAGAAAGCTTTGTAAGCCGAAATATTTGTTGATTATATTAATTTAAAGTTAATTAATATAATATAATTAATTTAATTATAGCTCGAAATAGCCATGACATTGTTGTAATTCTTTAAGAAAATATACGAGCATTTTTACTCTAATTATTAATCATCTTAATATATTATGAGAATGAGTGTTTATTATATATATAATTTTCACGCTGTAGAAACGTTATAGCTACAAATCTGAATTCTATGTTATGTTAATAATTCGTACAAAGACATGTTAAAGTACTAATCCAAGGAATGAATTACTCTAATACACTGTTATATATAATATAAAAAAATAATACAAAAAATACCGTGTATGTGCAGACATGTAATACACTCGTTTCGTATACGATCTCAAACTTCGTGATCGATTAAATATGCGTCCTTTCTGAAAGAGTAACGCGGTGGATTGTGGCAAGGTAGTAGCCAAAATATTGGATGGCTCTTTCCACATACTTGAGACAACAGCGTAAACGTTCGTGGTGTATTCTTGTGATAGCGTTGCTGTATACCTTGGACGCGCTCCACGGCAGTTTCATCGCCTAGGATCGCTTGGAATTGATCAATTAGAATTGCTATGACAAACATACCAAATAACCCCGATTCCAAAACTAATGTTACACAATGTAAACTGCAATAAGTATTCAACGTTAGTATTTCAGTTATCATAAATTTCTTCATGAGAATGTAAGTACATACATGCGATTTTGTTTGACTGCAATATCGTTATTGCACTGTGGGCAGTCATAAATCCAAGACGTAATGACTAAAATAATAGCGTAGATAGCTAATGCACCAACGTAGACTAGAAACTGTATGAAGTACTTTTGATTCCTCTCACCAACGCAGTTATTGATCCTTAAATAAGAATAGTTAAGACTTTAATAAATGAACATGGAACATTAATCATTTAAATACAATAAAATTAATTAAAAAAATAAATTAAAATTATTATATTGATTTTTTAATATATTGCTATTATTTTCCGTACAGCTCATATAGTTACCATGGACAATGATGATCCATTTTTCTGATACAACGTTTACAAATTCTACAGTGATGTGCTCTAGGTGGTCTATATGTTTCACATCTAGTACACACTGTCCAATCATCCTTCTCATCACTTTCATGATCGTCACTTCCTCCGGAGACATGAATATCGGAAAAGTCCATTCTACTTTGTGGTAAGGGTACTATACCTGGATCACTGCAGACAGCTTTCAAATGTGCCATCAGAAGAAGAAGTACAACAGTATTAAATGCTATTATATGGAACGGACACCATAAGCTGAGAACAAGAAGATAATATTGCTGAATATGTTTTTCAAGAAGAAAGTAATAAATTAGAAAGACTGTAATAAAAAAATAAATGTGAGATGTCACGTAAAATGTGAAAAATTCGATATTAATAACTTAATGTTAATAACTTAATATCGATAATTTTTGTTAACAAACGTGTGTTATACCAACCTGTCTTGCATAGTGTGTAACACGATCCATCGTACCACAACATAGTCAGCGTAGAATACCGCCACATAGGTGACGATAATGCATACAATGCCACAGGGATCTCGGACGAACATTTTTTGTTTTCGCAAACGGCACACAGCGATTAATATCGCAGTTCTTCATCACTGTGTGCACAAGTGTCATGTCATCTGCTTTTGGGATGACCACATTATTAATCGTTGTTCAGGATTGATACAGTCAGCAGGTACCGTCGTGATGCCAATCGACGAGTTAATGCATAATCTGTGCAGAACCGTCGTGTTGACTTGACTTGACAAGCTTGGCGTTTAGAGAGAAAGTTTTGACGGAAGTGTGGTGGGATGTTTGGATCTTGACCGCTTTATTGGCGAGGTCTCCGATTGTTCTAGGAAAAGAAATTCTTCCTTTTTTAATCCTCCTTGGATTTCCAATCTACCGAGAAATGAAATTAATTGGAAAGTGGAGTAGAGGCCGATCTGTTAAACGGCACTACTGATTTCACTGGCAAGCGGTGGCGACAGCAGAAACGTAGTTCTGATACGGGCTTTAATCTCTAATGTGTAATCTGATACGAGCTTTAGCGCAAAGTCATACGAAAGTAAAAAAAAGGGTAAAGGGGCAAATTTGGTCGCTCAAATTACATTGAATTAATATATATTAAAAAAGTTACTTTGTAAAATAAATGCAGTCATATAATACAATCAACTTATTGTACATATATGTATATACATAACAATATTATGATTTAAAATATTTATATACTTTTACATTTAACTTTTCCAATTTCATATCAAGCGACTATTAGTATACACTAATCTAGAGCAGGGATAGAATTTGCTATAATTTGGATACTTTCCAGTAAAAGACACAGATGACACAGATTGATTTCTATTTAGGAGACACTAAACATTCCATCCTTCTTGACATTCAATGAATAACAAAGAGAGAACGACATTTGTGTCTTCTACTGGAAAATGCCATTTATAAATTTGTTATCATTGTAAAAATATAACTCTTGAATGACCGATTCAATCCTCTCGACTATATAGGTCGAAAAAATCGGATGAATCCAATTTGTGCTATGAAACGGATTTGGTTTATGTTGTTTTTTTCTGTACCTATAGCACATTCCTGAAGTCCTGGAAGTTTTCCTAGTCGATAACCAATCGTACGACGTTACATCTGCGTGTTCGTATTTTCATTGGAAAGTATTCTACGTGCATATTCGCAATTTCCAATCATATGGTAAGTATGACCACGTGGTAATTTGTGAACGCGACATTGGTATCCCGTAGTGACGCAAGCCCTTAGCCCCGCAAGCCTATCACATCCTTCAGGATCGTAGTGGTGACTTTCGGTCGTCCGACGGTCCTCCGTCTCATTTCACTTTGCGTTACCGGTAAGGAGAGTTGTGTGTCTCGCGGTAATGGGGCGATAATTTCGCTCCACGTTAATTTAATTAGATCTCGTGGCCCGAAGTGCGCCGCTCGCTCCTCGTAACCGACGTTGTACTGTTTCAGGCAAATCATCGTTAAACTGGCTACGTAATAGGCATTTATTACTTGGCCGGATTTCTTTATTACGGTAGAGTAAGTAGCAACTTGAAGAATCTGCTGTCCGTGTTGTGTGCGGAGAGGAGAGCGTGCGTGTCTTCTTTTCTTACCTTACCATCTTTCCCGGTGCCACTTGGGCCGTTCCTCGTTTCTTGGCATCATTTTTCATTCCGTCCCGTCATTTCCCTTCATCTCGCATTTTCTCTTTCGGCCCTTCTTCTCGCCACAACGTGCAGATGTTGGCCCCCAACGCGAGAGGTTAGCGATCTCGTGACGTGTCAAGTTAACGCTCCATTCCATATGGTGGTCTCAAATCTCAGCCATTGGTCATTGACGTGCACTTGGCGTGCATCTGTTTGTCTGATTCTCGGCCACGATGCTCCTCCGGGTTGCAAAATTCTGTCTTTCGGCTTTGGAAAAGATATCATCCCTTTAGCTACGCACGCCTCGCGCGGCACGAGTTGATATCTATCGTTTCCGCAAAATCCGGGTCGCCTTGAAAGAATTTATGCCGAATGCGAGAAAAAAAATATACTGTTGCGAAATTCTATCGCGATTCAATCGACCTTTGTGAAAATGCCCGGATACGTCCCCTCGCGATTATTCGGGTTATCCAGGAAAAAATTTATCATCGGTATTAACTATCGACGTCCCAGCAGATAATTTATCTTTTTCGTCGCAAAGTTAATTTAAAGTATCGCCATGTAATAAGTAGTATAATATAATCTGGAATTTAAGTAAAATGAAATTTTTATGTAAATGCGTGCACATTTGTATGTGCAAATGTATGTGTTGTCAAGATGCTCCCTGTATTTTTTTTTATTTACTTTGCAATAAAAAAATGTATGTATGTATGGATATATGAAACACGCGTGTATTAAAATATATATATATATATTATTGATATTATATGAATTATTTGTATTAATAATTAAAAATAATAATTACATTTATTTATATTTTATATGTATATGTATGTTATCATATATTTATAAAAAGATTGTCAGAAAGGTAGAATATTTCTGATTTATATTATAGTGCTACTGTAAGGACTTGGCACGAAACAGGACATCCGAAAAATGCAGCAGCAATCAGTAATGGAAGAGGGAACGGCCTATGAGCCACCTACTTACGACGAGACATTCCCTGTCCTCCCCGAATCATCTAGCTCCAATTCTGGACCGTTAAACATATTTTCCATAAGTAACAACTTACAACTTGGTCGTATTACTATTACACAGGTAAAAATTTATAAGAATTTATTTCTTACACGACTTGTTAAATATATAGATTTTTTTTTAATGAAGGACTTGCTGCAGGGGTGGATTAACTACTTTTAAAAAAAAATTGAGCAATCTAAAATTAAAGTGATAGAAAAAATGCCAATATTATGTGTTTACCTTATGAGATTAACTCACAACATAGTCAAATGTGATGTTAATATTTTTTCTATCATTTTAACTTTAGAATTTATTTATTTTGTTTTTACTAATGTATTGCAACAATTTGTTATAATTAAAGATATGCACATGAATTTGTAATTTAAAAAAATTAAAATTACATTTTACTGTACTGTTGAAAAAGTATTTATTCTTTTACATATTTTTTCTATTTTCATGTAGATGTTCCGCGTACCAGGGGAAGAACGCAAGTTTGATCATAGTGATAAATTTGGCGAACGTGAATCTATTCGTACATGTAAAACTATTATGAAAGAGACAAGCACTATTATCGAAATTGCATCATCTAAAGATCAATCTCTAACGTTTCTTATAACTGGAAAGCAAAATCAGGTTTTAGAAGCTAAACGGCGTATTTTGACAACGTTTCAAACTCAGGTAATTCTCAATTAAGAGATATACGTGCATAACTTATTATTTTACAAATATATACTTTGTATGTATTATTAAATAGAATGATTTCGATATTTTAACTTACTATTTTTTATTACAATCTTGCAATCTTCCTTAAATATACATAAATTATTCTATATTTTCATCAATTTTTTATAGGCAAGTAAGCAGATTAGTATTCCTAAGGATCATCATCGTTGGATTCTTGGAAAGCAAGGGCAGAGGCTAAAAGATCTAGAGCAGAAAACTGCTACAAAAATTAATGTACCTGGTGTCCAAGATCAATCAGATATAATAACAATTACAGGAACAAAGGAAGGCATTGAAAAGGCTGAACATGAAATTAGAGTTATTTCTGATGAACAGGTAATTTTTTAAATAATAAATTACTATACACAGATATGATTATTCTATCTATAATTGCACTTGTTGCAAGATAGCATATACAATAAATTTTGTCATAAATATTGCAGTCTAGGAAGGCTTTTGAAAGGATAACTGTGCCAAAAATATATCATCCATTTATATACGGTGCACATAATGAAAATCTCAATGCTATGATGGCAGAAACTGGTGCTCGCATCAATATTCCTCCTGCATCAGTACAGCAGGATGAAATAACTATCGCTGGTGAGAAGGAAGGAGTCTTGGCTGCAAAACAAAAGATCGATAGTATTTACAAAGATATGGTAAGTTAATAAAACTATTTTATATAATTTTATTAGCACATAAGTAATATATATATATATATTAGGTGTTGGAATTAATTCGTAGCGTTTTACAAGAGATGGCACAAGCAGTACACTATTTCGTTGTTACCTATAGTTCTGTATACATTGTAAACATCTATCATAGGACGTCATTTGCCGTACATAACCTTTCTTGAAATCATAAATAACAATACTGTATAATTCATTGAATATGTCAAAATTTGTGCCAGATAAAGTGTTTTTGCGGGGAGTTTTGCTTCATTACTTTAATATGAACAAAAGTGCAGCTGAAGCTCATCGTATTTTAGTGGATGTGTATAGTGAACATGCTCTGGCTGAGCAAACGTGTAGGAAGTGGTTTGCACGTTTTAAAGCTGGTGATTTCGACTTGGATGACAAGGAGCGACCTGGTCAGCCGAAAAAATTTGAAGATAACGATTTGCAGGCACTGCTCAATGAAAACTCATGTCAAACACTTAAAGAATTATCTACGTCATTGGAAGTTGACTTCTCAACAATAGGAAAACGTCTTAAAAGTTTGGGCATGATCCAGAAGGAAGGACATTGGGTCCCATATGAATTGAAACCAAGGGATATTGAGAGACGTTTTCTCACGTGCGAACTGCTGCTTCAACGGCAGAAAAGAAAAGGTTTTTTGCATCGGATTGTTACCGGTGACGAAAAGTGGATCCATTATGACAATCCAAAGCGCAGAAAGTCATGGGTTAAGCCCGGCGAACCATCAACATCAGTGGCAAAGCCCAATATCCATGGCTCAAAGCTCCTGCTCTGTATTTGGTGGGATCAGAAGGGTGTCATATACTACGAACTGCTAAAACCGCATGAAACCGTTACTGGAGACCTCTACCGACGGCAACTGATGCGCTTGAGCCGTGCATTGAAGCAAAAACAGTCGGAATACTTCGAAAGACACGATAAAGTCATCTTGCTGCACGACAATGCTCGCCCACACGGTGCAAAACCGGTAAAAACATACCTGGAAACACTTAA